>WAAF01010709.1:0-37452 GCA_013400475.1 Tricholaema leucomelas
ACAGCCTGTAATCTAGTTCTTCTCATCAAATTATTCTAGCTGGCTTCAAACTAGCACAGGAGGCTTGGTTTGTTTGTTTGTTTTTTTGTTGTTTGCCTTTTTTTCTTTTAATCTGATTTTTTTTTTTTTTACACAAAGATTTCTGATTCTTATCCAGTTCCTGAAGAGATGAAGTGTTAGATTGTGTCCTGACATCTGAAAGTAAGACTAACCCTCTGTTGTATTTCTGACAATGCAGAATAATGAAAGCATAATCATAGAATCAGCCAGGTTGGGAGAGACCTCCAAGCTCAGCCAGTCTAACCTAGCACCCAGCCCTGTCCAGTCAACCAGACCATGGCACTAAGTGCCTCATCCAGTCTTTTTCTGAACACCTCCAGGGACGGTGACTCCACCACCTCCCTGGGCAGCCCATTCCAATGCCAATCACTCTCTCTGGCAACAACTTCCTCCTAGCATCCAGCCTAGACCTCCCCTGGCACAACTTGAGACTGGCAATATTCAGCTGTGAAAGTCTGGCTTTTTTATGTGATATTGGTAAAATAGGGATCACTTTTGGCTATTTGGGTGTAGGCTTTGAGTTGCAGCTTCACTAAATTGTCATCATTACCCCCTGCAGTTTGAAGACAAATTTGGAAGCTAAGGTTATTCCTGAAACCCACTCCTACATTTCTTACAAAAAAGAAGTGTCAGACTTGAAAGCTGTAATGTGAAGATGCAGTTTTCCAAAACCCAGCAAACCTTGTTTATGGATAAACCCTTCATTCCAAAACCCAGCAAACCTTGTTTATGGATAAACCCTTCATTCCAAAACCCAGCAAACCTTGTTTATGGATAAACCCTTCATTCCAAAACCCAGCAAACCTTGTTTATGGATAAACCCTTCAGTCTTTCAAAGATCTTGGCCTTGGCTGCAGATATGTTAAAGGTCTGTTTTTCTTCCGATGGCTGTGCAAAAGGCACCCATACACAGCCATCGTCCACCTGAGGAGTAGCCTTGCTGTTCCTGTGGCTGTGGTTCAATAGGCAGTGGTATTCTTCAGCTCAGGAGCAGAAATCTATCTACACTCAGAGTATCTCACTGGAGAGCCTTTCCTTGTAATCATAAAATACAAGAGAAAGCCTAGCCATTTAAACCCCAAACATTTGGCATCTCCAGTCTCAGCACTGCTCCTCCACAGCACACTGGCTTTTAACTTCCTCTTTTTATTAAACTATTAAATTGGGAATTTTTATTACTCCCAATTTAGCACTTCTAATAAAAAGTTACAGTTAAAAGCCTCTGTGGGTACTGAAACTTGCAGCTGTGATTGCTCTTGATGGAAATAAGACAAACTGGGCTTTTAAAGCTTGCTTCTGTCAGGTGGTGGCCCCAAATCAGAGAGAGCTGGGTGGGGCAGCAGCTGGGAAGGAATTACAGCAGCAGGAGGGGGATGAGGAGAAAGGAGAGGAGGTAGCAGCAGAAGAGAAATATTAATTGTGTTTATGTTGCAGCTATAGTTACAGTACAAAAATACCTTGAAGTCTGGAAGTAATCAAAAGCCACTCAGTGCTTTAATACAGCATTTATTTAAACATGACATCAGTATGCAGCAGCAGTGGCTTGAACCTCGTTGGAGACTGAATAATTTTGCTGTTACTGTAAAGTTCTGTAGTATACAGTGGTCCTGACCAGTGTGTCTCCTAGGAGTATTGCAGCAGCAGGATGAGGCAGCTTCTTGCTACAAATGCTGAGAATTGGGTATTTGAGACTGTTACTGGGGCAATTTGACCTCTTGACCCAAGCCACAACCAAAGAAATCTCAATGCAAAGAAACTTTTTATATCCTGCTTCCTAAGCTGACGTAGTAGCTTTTAACAGAGGGGAATATAATAGATAGAAGTGCAAGTATGTTTTAAAACCGTATTTCTGTTGGGAATAAATCTTTTCATGGGAAAAAACACCAAATTGGAAACTCTGATAAAATTATCTGAAGTTTTCTGTGTTAAGTTAGAATTTTTTACAGCCTCTCTTTCTTTCTGTAAGTATAAAATGTGGGAGGAAAGCAGAACTGTATTTTCAATTACTGAAGTTGAATTCAAAGTTATCTGACTGGACTGCAGGAATCAGTCTGGGATGAAAGGAATATTTCAGGCATGAATGGTGTCTCCTGCAGCGCCTTGGAAGTCTCCAGGAATACTGCTTTTCTCTGCTGGCTGCTTTTCCCTCTGCCTAGGAAATGAGGCTTCTTCCCTAGAGGGGAGGTTATACGACTTGTGATTTAATTTGTGTTTTGTTCTGACACAAAAGCAGGAGCTGTAAACCTCTGAAATAAAAAGCACAACAGCATACAACTGCCCACTCCGTCATTAGATATTTGATGACCAGAGCTATAGCAACTGAGCATTGGTCAGGCATTGCAGAGTTTGCAAAGCACTGCTGGAGTCTGAGGGAGGAAATAGTCTGTATTGAAGAGAGAACTCCCTTTGCCTTCTGCTGGAGCTCTATGTCATGCTTGTGATCTGGTGGTGCACTCAGTTATGTCGGGGAAGAGGTCAGCCCATCCAGATCCCTTTTCAGAAAGACTTCTGAGCCTGCACTTTCAGCAGTGTGACAAATTCAGCTTAGCACCACTGATCGCACTGACATTTTCTTGAATGTAAATAGTGCAGAAATGAGCTGATAGACCGTGCTGGTAATTGACTCTGAATAACCTTTGGTGCTGTCCAGCTCTCCTCAGTTCCCCTCTCTCTTCTTCATACGAAGTAAATATGAGGTCTTTAATCAGCTGAAAGTCTAACTGGTGCCAAAGCCAAGATGTGTGCCAGTGCTTGGGTGACTTGGGATGCCTCTTAGCGCCGTGGATTTTAACTGGTGGCAAATCCCAGATTTCAGCAGTAACACACATCCACGTTGCTTTAGGAAATAACCATGCTGCTGACTCCCACCTCCCTTGGAGGCTGCCGCTGTTGGACCTGGTGTGTGTCCACCGAGCTGTCCCAGTTCAGTTCAATGCTTCTGAGTCAGTGGTGTACGCTAAGACATTTCTCAGAGCCAGACATTTGTGTTTCTCTCTTCGGATCGCCATTGATTTGTACTTACTCACACTAGTTGGTGTTCCAATGTCAGTTAAAAACAATGATCTTATTTCACTGCTATCCTGGTAGTTGGCCTACTGAACTACCACACTACCTGAACTACCACACACTACCTGAACTACCACACAGACTAACCAGCTTTTCAAAGAGGTGTATTAACAATGTCAGTGTTTAGATAGAGAGCAGTGAGGCTGGCTGAGTTCAGAACAAGCATGCTTCTGATGAGTGAGGGAAATGAAATCACAGTGAAGGAGGACAGTGCAGAAGTGAACAAATATTTTGATATGACCCAGTGAAAAGTTAAAGCAAATTATTCCAGTATAGGGAAAGAGAGAGGAATGTGCCTTGATGATTGCACTAATCAACCACACTGACTGTTTATATTTCTCCAGGGCCAAAATCAGGGCAGGGGGGGACACAGGGCTGATTCTTATGAATAATTTATATATATATATATATATAAAATGTTTAATCAACTCAGTGAATTAAGGAGACTTGCAGTGAACAGACGAAGTATCAGACTCTGTGGAATGAAGACAAGCATTTAAATTAAGAAAACAGCATGATAAGATTGTGCAAGCTGAGTCCAAGAACTCTTGATCTAGAGATTAAATGGATGGAAAGGAAGACAAGCAGGAATACATAAAAAGATCCCATTAGTGGCCTGGGGTTATCTGAGGAAAAAGAACTTTTCAGTGTGAGAAATTAATTTGAAAATGTTTACTTTTCATTCAGATATTTCATGAGGAACCCTGTGGCAAAGTGTAGGAAGAATAGGAAATAGAGAAATAGATCTGGGGAAGGAAGATATGATATTTTAGAGCCTATTTCTCAGGATTTTCTCACATTCCTGTACAGAGCACCTTTCTGCCTTTTCTAAAAGGAGATCAAAGCTGTAGGAGAGGCATAATCTAGTGGAAGGCATCTGGGCCTCGGGATGAAAGGAGTAAGTATCTGAAGAAGGATGACAAGTGTGTAGTTATTCCTCCTGTCAGATCTGACACGAAACTGGAGAAACAAGAACACAACCCACATCAGTCTGCCGGTCTTACACCATCAGCAGTGGAGATGTGAGGTAGTGAGAGGGCACACAGATGTACTGTTAAACTCACAGGGAAGTGAAAATGCTGCTGTTGCACAGCTGAAAGAAAATGGCCACACATTTTCAATGTGTACCATTTAAGAATTAATGTGATGAAGGTTTTGACTGAAAACTGACTGAAATGCAGTAAGAGAATGATTCATGGGAGGCAAAAGCTTTTGATTTTCATCTGCCTTAAAACTTTAGTTTTGGTTCCAGTGTAGTTTTACAGTGCTGCCATATGACAGCTCATGTAATGGGTGGCAAGGGCTCTGAAAGGTCATTTTCCAAAAGCTTGGACCTGATGTGTATAATTTAATATTGCTGCATCATTGGAGCTGAAATTCTGAGAAGCATTAGGGTTTACTCTTTTACTTGTTCTTTATGTATAAGCAAACAGGCACTGTGGTAAGGGCTGCCCACGGTTCTGGACCATGCTGCCAGTTTCCAGCAGCAGACAAATACTTCTTTTGTAAACTCTTAGAAATTCTCAGAGTTGAAAATAGTTATAGATTTGTATATTCTGATTCCTGGGAATGCCTTGCAATAATATCACTTCACCTTCTGCCCAAGATTGAAAGGAAAGTGTCCTTTCAGTGTTCATGATCTGCTTTATAATCCATGGTCTTAGCTTTGTAAAACCATGATCTCTTAGTCTCATTATCACCCTTCAGCACTGATTCTTAGCAACCTTCTGATTCCTTCAACCTTCTGGCTCTTAGCAATCATTTTGTGGGATTCCTTTCCTAAAACTTCTTCCATTTTCCTTTTCTTTGTGCTCCATCCATGCCTGTGTGATATGGCTTAGTGGTGAACTTGGCAGTATTGGGTTAATGGTTGGACTCAGTCATCTTGAAGGTCTCTTCCAGCCTAAACAATTCTATAATTTTATGTAGTGCACTGCATGCTTTGTTCTTTAATTCTCTGGAGTGCATCGTATCCTCTTCATTTTCATTCCTTTCTTCCTTTCCTTCCTTGACTACTATTTCTGTCTTCTGTGCTTGAAACCCTTCACTTTTTCAATCTCTTGTGTAGTAGAGCCTAAGTGAAGGTGGAGAGAAGCCTTTAGCCTCTGCAGTGGCCCACCTACATGTCATATTACTTCCTGGTCTCTTGCCAAATTAGCTTATTATTTCTTTACACATATCAGGCACTGCATCACTCTGCAGGAGTGGCCTGATGGACAGGTTCACGACAGCACCATTTCCACTAAGTCACATTCCTTTAGAACCAACAGTGTGTATGAGTAAGCTGAGCAATTATTTGGTCTGTTTATGGCCCTATATGTTTAAAATCTAAATCTCCCATACTGTTTTGTTCCTTGATCACTCACTGTTAAGCAGGTCTGGAATTACTTACATCATCCACATTGTGAATATGATTAAATTATTTGGAGTCTTTCAAATACTTTGTTTGGACATCTCTAGCATTCATAAATGTGTGACTTACATAGTTGGGGTTTGATATATTGATATTAATGAATGTACAGAAATCTGTTGTGTTTGTTGCTTTGAACCACTAAACCATTTTGTCGTTTTCCTTTTCTGAGCTGTGTCAGAGCAAGTCCTTATTGAGGCACTGAAAAGTGGAGGCAAATGTTAATGTTGTTAAAGAGTTCCAGCAAGAGTCCTGGGCTCTGAGGCAGGCAAACAGCAGGATCCTACTTTTTAATGAGACAAAGAGGTGTATCAGGAGTCCCTACTGGCTTCAGGATGTGATGCTCATGCCAGAGCTCACTGAAGGAATTCACAGAATGGTCTGGGTTGGAAGAGATCTCCAAAGGTCTAGTTCAGCCCTGCTGCAGTCAGCAGGGACATCCTCCATTAGATCAGTTTGCTCAGAGGCTTCTCAAGCCTGACCTTGAATATCTTGAGGGTTTATGGGACCTCCACTACCTTCCTGGGCAACCTGTTGCAGTGTTCCACCACCCTCATGTAAAGAACTTGTTCCTAACATCCAATCTAAATCTACTCTTCTCTAAATTCAAATAATTGCTGCTTGTCCTATCACTGCAGGCCTTTGTAAACAGTCCCTTTCCAGCCTTCTCATAGGCCCCCTTTGCGACTCCATCTCCTGATGAATTCACTTCCCTTCTGTTGCTTGCTTTTCTGTGTTTACTTTCAACCAGTATCCTAGTAAATGGCAGGCTGCTTACTGACACTTCATAGCATATCTCCAGAAAGTCATCTTCTTAGCTCATAACTATCAAATCATTGAGTGTCTTGCGCTATGTCCAAGTGAATTGCAGATATAGAAACCCTAAACCAATGTTCTACCTAGTTTTGAATTTAGAACAAAGATAAGGAAAAGTCTGTTCCTGGGAAACATGCAAATGGGAAATGACAGCACCTGATAAATAGGTTATATTGAAATATTTGCACAAAAACTTCTCTGGTAAGCAGATACAATTTATTCATGGGCACATGGAACAAAGACAGGGCATGGACTCATGACTTGACTTTCAACTATTCCCTTGAAGATTCTTACCAAAACGTGTAACTTTTTCAGGCAGACATAAAGGAGATTGTGGAGAGGCCAAAACATCACTTCTTTCTTCTGGGCTGGTCTCTTTATTCCTTTCCCTCTGGTCTCTAATGTCCCATTTGACCAATTAGGCACAACAGCACAGCCAGACTTAAAGGACTGAATGGCCTTAAGCCCAGCTGAGAGGTTTGTGCATCGTTCTTCCTTCCTGGGAGGAGAACTAGAACAATCCAGTATGCAGTGTCCTAGTTCTGCTGCCTTCACGTGGGCAATGCTACAGGCCTGGCTTACATCAGAGCAGATTGCTGCCCAGGCTCTGATGGCACGTCAGCCCGAAACTCTTCAGTGGCTTTCATAGCACATGTAGCAGGCATTGTGCTTTCCCAAATAACTCTTTAAAGGGAGAGTTCATAGTCAGTGATAAAAATGCTTTTCCAGTCAAAGAAAACATCCTAGAGCCACACAGTAATGAAAATGGATGGGTATATAGCTGAACAGGCTGTGGCAGGGCAGCCCCTGACAGTTATTTACCATAAGCAGGAGATGTGAAACTGCCTTCTGTCTGCATCGTGGGCTGTTGTGCCCCACCACAAGTGCCAGTGAGCCTGTGACTGTCTTAATGCCTAGATGTGTATTGGAGGAATTTGGGAGGTCTGGGATACTAACCAGTCGTGGCTTTACAGCCCTTTCCACCTGAAAACACTTCTCTGGCTCCTGGTGATCCTCTCTGGGCCATCCTGGAGCAAATGAGGGGAGATGGTGAGCACGGTGATGCCCGTAGGCAGCTGCTATTATGTTTCATCTACTCTTTTAGATAGAAAATGTTGAAAGATGTTTTCTTACACGTGCACAGCCTCTTATTCTTCCTTCTTTTTTTTTTTTTAGAGAGGGGGAAGACATTTCATAGCGTAAGTGCTGCTGGTGGGATATTATAAAAACTGCAGGTGGATTAGTTGCTGAGTCCTTGGCTTGGAAAAGAAGCTTGCCTAGAAAATTAAGAGACAAATGGTCTATGTAAGAAAAAAAGAAAAATCTTCTCTTGTCCTGCAAAAAGTTGTCCTTAGTGTATAATACTTTTCTCCCCACTGTTGACTGCAACTCATTTGTGTTATATATTTCCATCATTTTGATGATCATTGAAAAACTGGGAAGAAATCACTTATCTAGCTTCCTTTTTTGTGGCACACTTACTTTTCTTTACGATCTCTGCTCCAGTGTAATCTCTGAATAACAGCTTTTAGCTTGAGATGATATTTCTCCTTCTCTACTTTTGTGTTTTTCTAGTTGCTTAGTTTCATGCCCTCGCTTTGTTCTATGGGATCATGAAAGAGATAAGTTGTCACTCAGAAGCTGTTTTGAAAACACTTTTGCTGTTGTGGCCTGAAAGACAGAATGGTGAACCTCAGCTAAAGCCTTACCTTACAATTGAGTTAAGATACTCTTTTTCAGACATGCTGGCACAAATGTGTAGCTGAAGAAGCCACATGGTGAGACCTCTGGGTCACTGACTACTGTTCACCTCTCATCAGCATTGCTACCTTGTTGGGTGTTTTTTGGAAGATTAATGTGGCCTGTGTTGTAAGTAACTTTGCTACACACACACAGACACACAAACAAACAAGCAACCCCCAAAAAGCTACTCCAAACCGAAAAAGGAAGTAAAATAGTTAAGAGATATCATCAAAACCAGGATAACACTGATCTGAACTCTTTCTCTTGACTGGTTTGAGTTGCTTTTACATATAACTCTGGACATAAGAATCAGATCACTGCAGGCCTGTTGCAGTTTGAATCCAAATCCAACTTAAAAGCATTGGTCAGACAGAGAGATTACTTCATCTCTAGGTGAGAGGAAAGCAGCTGAAGCTTGGAAGAAAAGGCAAGAGAGTCAATGCATCTATTTGCCCAGGTAAGTGGTTTGTTGCAAGACATTTACACTGAAGGACATCTTTAATTCACAATGAGAGGTGCAATGAGAAATCTGTTTTGTTTCTTATCATTTCTTTTATGGAACTGGAAAAATAAACCAGATGTCATAAGTGAACCAGATGATGTTTTTGTAAATACAACAGACTCTACTTTGCATTCATTTTCCTCACCAATCTTGACAAAGGTTTGCTACAAGGGTTTACCAGGAGATGGTCAGGTACTTTTAGATGCTGACAATCACTACTGTACAGATCAGAGCTCATGTCACTGACAGAATTGTTTCTTTGCAAGTGGTAGAGTGTTTTTTCTCTGAAAATCTATGTTCTCACAGTGGTGTGGGATTTGCTGTAGTGCAGTACTCTTTAATACAGCTTCAGGTACCATTAAATGGGTGTGACATAGGACTCGCACTAAATGGACACATGAAGATGCATTCACAGCTCAGAGTATCACTGAGATCTCATAAAGGCTTGTTTAAATTCTCACAGTGTGAGAGGGTATGAGGTCTTTAAGATCAGTAATGGCATGAAGAAGAAAAAAAAGTAGAAATAGATACAGAAAAAATATCAGTGTTTCTCAAGGAAATCCTTGAGGATTTATCCACTGAGCCAAGGCAGCAGTCTTGGAAAAACAGAGCAAGTATCTTTCACAAAGTCATGGTGGATCAACAGTATTTTTAACACCGTTGTGTGCATCTGAATTTTATCTGAGAGCAGCTATTTTTTTCAGGCTGGAGCCATGTGAATACACTTTCCTGGGTTTATTTGCTTTCCTGAATCATCTCTTAAAGCAAGCAGCCTTCTTGGCTAAATGGTATATGTCTGACGTGGTGTGGCCACTCTTGTGTCGTTACTTGTGCTCTCTTAGTGTACCGAAGTGTGAAGTCTGACATGGAGGGAAGTGGAGCTTCCTTGGAGATGAATGTCAGCCTCATGCTGAGATCAGTTGTGGTGGTATGTAGGGCACACATCTTTTAGAGAAAAGTGCCTCAAGAGTTTATAGGAAGGTGCTACCGGGTCGGGTCCAAAGGTGCTGAGACCACGGAATGATGCTGCTGGGTTGGGTCTTAGTCCAGTGCCTTTTGTTTGCATCTTTCTTTACTCAGAATGTTTAGCAGCTTAGAAATCATTGTTAGGAATAAAAGAAAGTTGCTCATAAAGCAACGGAGTCTTTGACTCGTTCTTTGACCGCAGTTATTTTAGCTTTCATTTGTTTCTACTGGAACTGCCACTTCAATCTTTGGCTTTGGATTTAATAGAACCTTGTCAAAGCCTGCATAAAACTGATTTAAAACACCCATAGAAACAGACAGGGTGTGTTTTCTCAGTCCTGGAGGTTGATGTTTTGTTTCTTTCACATTTTTGTAAGAAGTCAGTAGAGGGACTTGAAATGCTGCATTTAAATAAAATCTAAAATAGAAGAGAAAACCTACCAAACTCAGATTGCTGTGCACTGGAGGCATGATTTTATGCATTTCGCCTTAGCTAAGACTCATTCAAGGATAAACTTCAACAGCTTGCCAGGGGCAGTCTCCATAAGCTGTGGCTGCTGTTAGAGCCTGCTGTAAATATTCTGCTGCTTTACAACTGGCAACTGTTAAACTTGGCTCAACCCAAGTAAAAAGCCTAGATAAAAATATTTCCTTTCCCTCCCTTCAAAGGTAATCACAGCAATAAATATCAGGAAGTGCAAACAATCAGATCAGTGGTGAGGACTCATTAGTAAATACTGTTATCTCACTCGTTTCATTCATAAAGCTGCCTCAGCCAGGTGCTTGGAAACCAAACAGGTTTCGCTTCTAAACAGCAAATCTACTGAACTGCAGTGGATCTGTCGTTATGGCACATCTTTATTTACATTTGCTAAAGCAAAGTGGTTATCCTTGGCACTTTGAGCAGATGGTCTGGGTTCTCCACTTGTACTGAGAACTATATTTGTCTGTAATATAATTTCATGCTATAGTTATTTGGGTTTTGTTATTTTATTCTTTTTGTTAACATGTTTGGGGTTTTTAATGGACTGTTCATAAAGTGGTTTCTCACTGACCTTTCTGAATCTCATCTATGGAACATCCTACATCAGAAAAGTATGGCAAATGTTTTTACATTTATTTATGATCCATGCTTTTACTATATTTTATGGCTTAGACTTCTGTTTCTTCTGAGATCTCCCTCCAAGTGTTACACAGATGATGTATTTGCAGTGTACTTCATGTGCCACAAAAGTAATAGAATCAATGATTTCTCTTTAGAAGTTACATCCCTTAAACAGGATTATTTGGGGAATATAGTACCTGTGCTTGACAAAGTAGGAAGGAAACCTTCATCACTAATTCTGAAGCATTTTTAGCTGTTCTGGCACATTCCGAGTTGCGTTAGTGATGCTTGGACTAGTTTCCCATTCCATCCATTCACCTCCCTCAAAATGTTCCTTATGTTCAGTATGTTCTTAAAATGCACCATGTTCAGTGGCCAAAATGTAGAAACTTCTATTTTATCCATCACAAATGTCATGATGTATACGAGCACTGTAATTTTGACACAGGCTGCTTCAGAAGTTGTATGGAACAGAACTGAATCATAGAATGTTTTGCACTGGAACTGCAAAAACTGCTCCCATCTTTCTTACAGGCTCTCTTTGAGTAACAGAAGGCTGCAATAAGAGGTCCTTGGAGCCTTCTCTTGTCCAGGCTGAACAAGCACAAGTTTCTCAGCCTTTCTTCATAGGAAAGGTGCTCCTTCAGCCTTGTGATTATTTTTGTGGAACTCCTCTGGATTGGCTCCAACAAGTTAATGTCTTTCATATCCGTGGGGAAGAACCTGGTTCCAGAGTGTGCGCACTGGCAGACGAGTGGCACACTGGACTTCTCCTCAGAACACCTGTTTGTTATACTTGGCTTTTCCATGAAACTGCTGTCTGAAATTGCCACCAGCAAATTTGCTCTGTTCAGGACTGCCTCTCAATCTGTGTTTTAGTATTGGCAGCTGAGTGTATTCGTCCGAGGGGCAGTAGTCCGTCAGTCCCTCCAGTGAAGGAGGTGTGTTTAGATTATTGGCTTCTGTTTCATCGGCATTTTATGTTTTCTCTTCCCGTAAGGCTGTCTCTCGGCTCTCCGACCAGGAATGCTTTAAGTTTTAGGGGAGGTCTAGGTGCCTAGCTGCTGGAAATAAGCGTTATTTCTTCGGCTTGACAAAGAACTCCGTGGCAGTCTGGTTTTAAATATTGGTGCAATTTGAGGGGGCCAGAAGGACAACTTGAAGTGGCTATATTTACATATGGAACAGTGCTACTTCGGCTCTGCTTTTTAGTCATGAGTGGCTGCCCAAAGACACACACAGCTGAGAAAAGGCAGATTCCCAGTGGATATCAATTATCTCTGCCTCATTCCTTGAGAGAAGCTGCCTGTTTACTGCAGGGTTTGCTGCAGGATGCTGGCAGAGAAATTGGGGATGTCAGCAAAGATATCCGTCACTTGTTGCAGCAGTTTGGCATGTGGTCATTTGCTACAAATTGCCCTTAAAAGCTTTACATCTGTTTGGAGCACTGAGCTATTTAGTATGTTAAACTTCAGGCACATTGGTGTCCAAATAGAATTCCTTGATGTAAGCACCGTGTAATGTTCTAGCTGGCAATGTCCAAGTTCCTAGCTATGTTTATGTGTATATAAAATCAGGAGTCAAGGGCCAAACAAAGGGAAATTGGGTTCTACATCTTTGCAGCCATAGGAAGGGTTTTGAAGCCAAAAAGCTGTGCAAGGCTAGAAGGTTCTTCAGCTCATTGCTAAGATGGGAAGTACTCAGGTAACCCCATTGAGCTTAGGCCCCATTTTTGCTCTCGAAATCTAGAAGTTTTGGGGAATGCTTCTCCATCTTGCTTCATCCCATGAAGCAGTGACATTGTGTGTCCCTCTCCATTATGCTCTCTGTCCCCAGCCATAATCTTGGGCACTCTGATGACCTTTCTGGGTTTGGCAGATGCCAAACAGCTGATTTACTTCACTTCTGAGTTTCACATGCTCAGTTTTGTGCCGTGAAACACAAACAGTTGCAGGAAATTTAATTGAAAACATGAACATATAAACTCAGAAGAAAGCCCAAAATGGGATTTATGGAGATAGCTGGAAATAGCCATGGCCATATGGATTTCATTGGGTGTGTGCAAGATGCTGATACCATCTTTTTTATTTCATTAGCAATTTTCTACTATGTTCAAGTCCTCTAATTCTTGTTTCATATTTAAGCATCGAAAAAGCATTCAGAAGAAATATACTTTAAGCATCATTACTGCACAAATTAGTAAACTGGGTGTGAATGTTTTATAAGCAACATGTTCAGCCTTATTTTTGTCACGGCTTCCTTTTTGGTTTTTTTTTGGTTGGGTGGTTTTTTTCTTTGTGATTTGTGTTTGTTTGTTTCTTTGCTGGATTTTGTTTTAAAAAATGAGTTCAGTCTTACACCACTGCTATCTGCCTGGGTCACACTGTCTCTGCCTAGCAATGAAGTTGGGCTGTTATTGACTGTCTGGTCAAGAATCAGGCTACTGTGGGGTTTTTTTTGTTTCAAGTAGTTGTTGTTAGAAATGTATCATCATTGTGAATCTTTCTCTTATACCATAAAATATATTTGATGCATCATGAATCTTTCTGGTTTCTGGTGGCATATCAGCTCTAAGTACTTTGAAATAGTAATCTGAGCATCATGCAAAGTGTTTGGGGATAATAGCTATGTTCCCTAATGGAATTTGCATTTGTATTTCTTGGATTCAGAGGAAAAAGTGTTATCCTATAAGCTTGTCATGATGCTATAAAAGCAACTTCAGAGAGAAAACCTGAGTGATCTATTGCTGCCTTGAACTAAAGATGCAAGAAGAAGAACTTCAAGAAACTTTGTGGGATTTCAGCTGTGGCTTTTTGATGCTATCATGAGAGGGGAGATTGCATAATCAATGGCTCTGCCAGTTGAGGTGTAAAGTACCTTGTTGTGTAAAGCACCTGTTTCCAGCAAGCACTTGAGGTGTAGGATAGGCAATCATTGTACATAAAAGGAGAAATGTTGGAAGATTTATTAGCGTCCCCAGAAAACCAGGACAGCTACGTGATACAGTCCTGGTTTTGCTTCTCTAGAAGCCATTTCTGCAGGCTGTTACTTCCATCTCAGCAGCACCCTTTGTTTTACAGGCATGTCTTTTGTGCATCTATCAGCGTTGTCCCCTTGGTCTGCTCTGTGACATGCTCTATAAATCATATGTTGGCAAGAGGCACTAGAGGATTGTTTTCTTTAGAGATAATAGTACTTGGCATTGATAAGGCACATAGAACTTCTCTAAGAATAAACAGAGCTGCACAGTATCCCTCTGGAGCAAGTAAGTATTATCACTCCCACTTTTTGAAATAAGAAATTTGACATTTTAGTGTGTCTTATGGGATGTTCTGTTTAGCCTTCATATTCTGATCTTAAACTTGTGGCTGAGTGGAATCCTTGTGTCCTTCACATGGTAAAATTCTCATGTGAATACTATTGTTCATGCTGCTCTCGAGTGGGTCATGGGCAACGTGATATGGCCTTGGCTGTCAAGAATTGACTCAAGGATCTGTTTTGAATGAGTTATGAGGCAGAATGTCTTCTTTGTGTTACTCACTGGTTGCCCATCAGGAATATGTACATTAGTGTACATTTCATTTTGTCCATCCCTGTGGAGCTGAGCTTCTCAGAGGGTCCAGTGGAGATTGGTGCATTAAGTATCTGTGTGATACCAGGGAGAAACACTGGATGGAGGTCTTGACTACATAGAAACTGGGAAGAGTGAGCTTCATATTTGTATTTACAGACACTAAGAAAACAAGGAGCAGTCAGCATGGTTTTACCAAGGGGAGAGCCACAATTGACCAACCTCATAGCCTTTTATGAAGACATAATCAGGTGGATTGATGATGGTAGAGCAGTGGATGTGGTTTATCTTGATCTCAGTAAAGCATTTGACACTATCTCCCACAGCATCCTTGCAGCTAAACTGGGGTGCTGTGGTCTGGATGATGAGGTAGTGAGGTGGATTGGGAGCTAGTTGAAGGAAAGAAGTCAGAGTTGTGGTCAATGGGATGGAGTCCAGTTGGAGGCCTGTAACTAGTGGAGTCCCACAGGGGTCAGTACTGGGACCAATTCTGTTCAATATATTGTGCTAGTTTGAAGCTAGCTAGAATGTTTTGGTGAGAATTAGATTACAGGCTGTGAAAGGAAAACAATGGTGATGTCTACTTCCATCATAGGCTTGCTGAGATGTATAAAAACATAAGTCAAAACATAGATGACACACTCAGCACTTCTCTCACTTGGGCTGCTGCTGGGGAACTGGCTGAGCTGCGTCTTACTCTCCAACCTCACCCTCCATTTTGGACTAATCCACTTTGCTTCCTAACCCCCTGGCCAAACCTCCATTCTTCCTTGGGACTGGGGTAAGGTTGAGAGGGGTATGGGGAAGGTGAAGGAGTGGTTGAGAGCCCCTCCTGGGGACTCAGGTTTCAGGGAGGGGAGTTGTGTCTGTATTACCTTTTACCTTGTCTATTTCTGTCTATAACTGTATACACTGTAAATATCTGCTTGTACATTGTGTTAGCTGTAAATATAAGCTTCATTCATATTTCTAGAGCCAGCTGAGTCTAGTCTGGGTGATTTCTAAAGTGTGGGGGGGTGGGTGTCATGGAGGGGTATTCTGCTGCCTATGCTGATTGTGGCAGAGGGGAGAAATTAATTGGAGCGAGATGATATTTATAACAATATATATTTATTAACTTCAATATTCTGAACTCTCACCACCTCCAACCACTGAATTTAATATTTGTTCTCACACAGTTATGAAAGACATCCTAGGATTAATACCACACCNATCCTCCTGGCTTCTGGGGAAAGGAGAATCTTCCTGGTTTCTGGGGAAATGTCTGTCTCTGCCCTTGTCTCCTGGCTTCTCGTGGATGCTCTGTCAGGGAATTTTTGGCAGGACCTCAGGTGCAGAAGGAGTAGGATGCCATGCAGTCTGGGCGTGGTCTCATGCTGGCTAGCAGGCCGATGGCGTGCAGACAAGTGGAGTCTGCTCCTGGTTAGCTCAGCAGCAGTGGTGCTAACCAGCCAATGTGTATATGGTTAACACTCCAGGAGGAGTGTCCCTGAACTCAACATTTGACTCAGGTGGTCTTGACCCCTCCCCAGGGGTGGTGTGGACACCCCCAGGTGATGGTTAGCCCACTCCCCTCTTCCTGCCCCATAAAAGCAGGGGGACTTCCTGTTCCTCTCTCTCTCTCGACCACTCTGCAGCTCTCTCAGTTGCTCTCTGGACCACACTGCAGATCTCTCTGCACCCATGCATCTCTCCACACACGTGGTCACCACTATCACAAAACTTGGGTTGTATTTATACCTTTTGTATTTGTTACTCTTCCTTCCCTCCACCTTTGTAACCTCCCTACCTCTGATACCTTTTTAAGTTATTGTTAAACTTTTCCTTTTTTTAATTTCCAAATCGAGTGAGATTGATTTCTTTGGCTGTGCTTACCTTTCCTCTCTGCTTCTAATTCCTTTCTTTGGGGGAGGAGGTGGGGAGAGGGAAGGGCACTTTACAAATTGTCATTGGTTCTGTCAAATTTATTAGAGTCTCTGGGAAATTCAAATTCGACCCCAGACACAATGCTAAGGCAGCGGGCACACAATAGGGTGCTCGGCTGCTCCGGAGTCTGAGCTCCGCAGGTAAAGGCAGGCAATACAGGATCTGGTCCTGATAGCTCACCGCAGTGGCATGCAAGTGTGCACAGCTGGCTGGGAGACTATGGGGGAATCTGTCTCCGTAATAACTGCATAAGCAAGAAGCAGTGCTGGTGAGTCTGAAGCCTAATAATGAGCGAGCAGGTGAGCCTGTGCAAGTAAGTGAGCGTGAGCGATCCGGGGAGTCCGAGCACGGGGCCTGAGATGTTGTTTACCTGTGTGCCTCTATTTATCAAATGTGGGCAGAGATCAATGGCCCTTTGGAAACCACAATGACCAATCAGGTTGGCAGGCAGCCAAACAATACCATAATAGGCAAAATCACAAGCCTGGACTTTCCAAATATGGTAAACTCACAGGCTAGCACCCGGCGAGCATGAGCTGGGCGCATGGGCCTCCACAAGGTGTTTACACAAACAGGGGGCCTGGGCAGCCAGACTTTATGGCACCAGGCCTATTGTGCCCCTTTTATCCATTTAACGTGCTTACCTCTGGTTTGGGCAGAAAAACGTGTCCAGGCAGGGCAAGGCGTAAATAAGCCTATTTTCGGGCCTACAGGCCCTCCACAACAGCGGGGGACACCCAAACCACCACATATAATCATCAGTGACTTGGCTGAGGGCACAGAGAGCACTGTCAGCAAGTTTGGGATGACACCAAACTGGGTGCAGTGGCCGCTGCACCAGAAGGCTGTGCTGCCATTCAGCCAGACTGGGACAGGCTGAGGGGTGGGCAGGGAGAAATGGAATGAAATTCAACAAGGGCAAGTGTAGAGTCTGGCACCTGGGAAAGAACAACCCCGGGGATCAGGATAGGCTGGGGACTGAGCTGTCGGAAGGCAACAAAGGTGAAAAGGATCTGTGGGTCCTGGCGGATAGAAGGATGACCACGAGACAGCAATGTGCTCATGTGGCCAGGAGGGGCAATGCCATTCTGGGGTATATTAGAAGGCCTGTGGTTAGTAGGTGGAGAGAGGTTCTGTTCCTCCTCTACTCTGCCCTGGTGAGGCTGCATCTGGAGTACTGTGTCCGGTTCTGGGCCCGTCAGTTCAAGAGGGACATAGAACTGCTTGAGAGAGTCCAGCACAGAGCCACAAAGATGATTAAGGGAAAGGAGCATCTCTGTTACAAGGAGAGCCTGAGGGGGCTCGGGCTGTGCTGCTTGGAGAAGAGGAGACTGAGAGGTGACCTCAGCAACGCTTATCAATATGTAAAGGGTGGGTGCCAGGAGGCTGGAGCCAGGCTCTGCTGGGTGATGCTCAGTGCCAGGACAAAGGGCAATGGGTGGAAGCTAAGGCATAGGAAGTTCCATGTAAACATGATGAGGATTTTTTTCACTGTGAGCATGACAGAAGACTGGAAGAGGCTGCCCAGGGGAGTTTTGGAGTCTCCCTGGAATTTTCCAGTCTCTCTGGAAATATTCAAAACTTGCCTGGATGCATTCCTGTGTGATTTGGTATAGGAGATCCTGCTCTGGCAGGGGGGGTTGGACTGGATGATCTTTCGAGGTCACTTCCAGCCCCTAATATTCTGTGAAGTGATGTAAGCTTGATATGGGAAAAAGCGAGAGAGTCTAAGGGTCAAATGTCTTTTAACTATTAGCTCAGTAAAGCAAATTCTCAGGCAGGTAGACATGATTCAGACTCACGATGCTTTGATTCACTTCAGGAAGCTACACAAATGAAGGTGGGGAAGGAATCAGGCAACCGAGGTCACAATCAGAGGTGTTTTTTACAGGACTAGGACATAAGTAAGAAAAACACCAACCAAACAGAAAAAAACAGCTGTTTTATTTTTTCCTGACTATTACCTATAAATGATGGTCTCCATCGTGAACAGCCTGGTTTTGTGCACGAAAATATCATGATGCAATGGACAAGGAAAACTGGTCACTATTCCAGAAAGCAGTAACTGCCGAGTCATACCTGGGAGTGATTGCCACAATGACTGCGGCCATAAAGCCCTGGCCTTTGAGGAGAGATGGGGGTATGCCAGAGACAGAAACCCAAGAAGAGAAGCTGCCAGGCATTTTAGTCAAGGGACTTATAAAAACATGCATTAAACTGTCAGCTAGCAAGATAGAGTCAATTAGTGTCTGGATTACATTACCTTGTGCCACAGCCCTAGTTGGCAAGAAATGGCACAGTTCTCTTAACTTTACTGGAGCTTAATAATTTGTGGGAGGTTAAGATCTGACTTCTTACCAAGATAGTGCTTTGGAAAGCTCCCATTGAGATCCATCAGGTTAAAGACAACACTATTTGCTATCTATAGCATTTACTCTAGACTCTGGATCAAAGAACACTAATTTGGCTTTAAACAGTGACACTGTAGAAAAATGTTTCAGGGTTTCTTTTATCTAACTGCAGTGTTCAGTCTTTTAGTAATTTTAAAGGAGAATATGAGAACCTGAATGTATTACAGAGAAACATTTGCCTTTAAACTCAGTGTTCTTTTTGCTCAGCTTCCACTTTTGTTTCGCGACACTGTGCCCAAACTATTTAAACATCAAGTGTTAGTGGAAAGGCAACTATGGTGTGCAGATAGCCATTAAGGCTGAAATGTGTGCGTTTAGTGCTCAATGGAAAAGGTGTTCCCATAACTTTATAGCTATTCAAAACAAATGGAGAGTTTTCCAACACAGAGAACAGTCTAGTCTGATGGGGAAACAAAATCTAAGAGCTAATTTTTGTTTCACTACTAAAAAGGGTTCATGATAATGAGGCTGACATTTGCCAGTTGTTCTTCTCTATTTTTTACTCAGATGGAATCCTAACTACCCTTATGGCTATAGTTATGGATAAGGTCATTTCTGCTTCATTCCTTTTTCTTTTCTCCATTACTTCACACTGGATTTGAAATGGAGTTTTTTCTAACAGGTGTTACTCCTTGCTTCTAAAAAGTGACTGTCCTCTTACGACACGAGGGTTCATTTCATTTCAAGCTACACGTATGTTTCTGTGGGTCTGGGAGCAGAAGGTGAGGGAAAAAAAACAACCAACTAATTATATAGGGCAAATGATGTTTATACATAGGGTGAAACTTACACCATGTAGTGACATGCTCCGTGAACAAATAGCAATGTCACAAGCTGGCTGTGATGCTTACTATGTGTTATTTATTCTGATCCTGAGATTTACAGCTTGGCACCTACCAGGACAGAGGCCTGTGATCTGAAGTACTCGTGTGCACCATTAGCAGTGGGCCTGGGGCAGAGGTCTTTGTTATATGTACTTCTACCACATGGTGCAAAACATGGATGCTTCTGTGGAAAGGCAAGTATTTTCCTGCTTTTGCCCTGAAAGGTTTCCAGCTCCGTTCTTTGGAGTGTAGTTGAGGGCAGGGGCAGGTCACCTCATCTTTCTGAGGGCTAGCAAAATGCAGCAGATGTGCTTTCACTTAATTTGTTGGGTGCAGCAGAGCAGACATAAAAGACTGAAGACATTACTCTGATACTTCTTCAGTTAAAGACATTCCTCTTGTTCCACCACTTGACAAACTTCAATTGATGTGCACTAACACTAAACAACAGAGATTTGTAATTGGTTCTGTGTGAATAAATTATGATGAGAGACGTTTAATTATGAATGTGCATGTGTATATAAGAACAGAAGACATCTAAAGGAAATACGATGTGCACAAGGGATGTGAAATAAAAAAGACATTCCTTAGTGCTAAGAGCCATAAACTGTCAGGCATTCCAGTGATTTGTCACCTCTGCATTAACCACTGACTCGAAGTATTAATGATAAAAGCAGATAATTATAGTGCTGTCTTCTAACAAAGAAGCTGTTATAGCTGGGTAAATAACAGGCCCTATAAAATTGTCTGAAAATTGTGTTTGCACAGCAGACAGCTTTCGGTAAGCTTCTGTTAGCTCTGGAGATGCTGGTGAGAGGGAACTTACTCTTTGGTGTTTTATGTTGTAATATCGGAGGAAAAAACAAAGGGTAAAAAAACAGATGGTGTGACATGCTTTAAAGTGTTTACTGCAGAGGGATTGAGCCAAAATGGCCTTCTCAAAGCCATAGGATTGCTACAGAACTTGCAATAGTCAAGCTTCATTTTCTTCCAGTGAAGTATGGTACTGCGTTTTTATAGCCACCACAATATTCTCTATGTTTTGGTCCTTATTCTTTTCCTGACAACAACAAAGTACTGACTGCTGCATGACAAAAAGGAAGTGTGCTAGGGAAAGTGTCCTACTGTAGATGTTCTTCTGGCCCCAGCCCCATCTAGACAAGGTTCTCAGTAAGGCCAAAGACCAATACAGTTGCTGCAGAAGCTGACCAATTAGAAAGATCTGAAGTTTGTTGCCAACGAATCTACGTAGCTTCCCCAGATCTTGAGCTTTGCTCTGCCTTAAACCTGCATAGTGTCTGTCACAAGTATTGTGTGATTTGAACAAACAAAACACCACAGAAAGATAGACTGGAGGCAAAAGTCTAGGGAACATAGCTCAGGACACAGCTTCAGGAAGTAACTTTCTCTTGGTAGAGCTGAACTGTGTGATGTGACAGTCCCTTCACTGCCCCATCTCTCAAGCTGACAAGAGAGAAGGTACACTTCTTAGAGACATTTCCTGCAATAAATACAAACAGCAAAAAGTTAGTGAGAATAAAGCAGTTTTCTGATTCTAATTAGTGTTTCACACAGAGACTATTGTGAGCATAAAACATCTTGCCGAATAAAAAATGATCAGAACAACAGCAGTCATCAGTTCAAGCAATAAAAAGTAAATGCCCAGATGATCAGAACAACAGCAGTCATCACTTCAAGTAATAAAAAGGCACTTATGCTTTAAAAACAGAATCTAGAAACATAGTTATTTAATGGAGTTTTTTTCTAGAGAAAATGTAGCATTTCCTGCAGCACTGATGTTTATGTAAGATAAATATGAAGTATTATCAGTTGAAAAGGATTAGTCACCACTGAAAGCTTCTGTCTCCTCCAGCTGAATATACTTACCCCAAGCAAAGTAACTGAGTGATGCACTTGCTTAGATTCCAGCTCAATTTAGGGAAAGGGTGGAAATGAAATTGCTCTTGGCCTTGATTAATGGTGAAAATATTGATCAAATGGCTTTTCTGCCAAAAATTAAAGGCATCTGAGTGCTCTTTGAAGATAAAACACAGGTTTATTAGTAAGACTCTGAGGGATCATTCCAATAAGTTGATATCAAAGGGTTCTTTCCTGCAAACACCAGCTCTTGACCGAAAAGTCTCCATCCAAAATAAAAAGAGAAAGACAAGGGGGGATTTAAGTCTTTTTCTTGTCTATATGCACAACCATATGTACTTGTCCCTGTATACGTCCGTCGATAGGGCCCCTCCAAGGTACAGATTGTCAAAGAAATGCTTGTGGCCAGCCAGCTCTGAAAGCAGTGGCGTCTCAGTCCAGTCACCGAGGTAGCCCACATTAAATGGATATGCCATAAGGAAGCCATCACATCAGTTGAGAAGGACTCAAGGGCAGCAATGCTGCGGCAGCATTGCCAAAGTGTCATCTGTACAAAGGGGTGAGAGGAGCCAATGTGAGATGCTCCTTCCCTGCCCAGATGCTGCTCAGCCTGCAGCTTCACAGCTCCTCTAGCTGCAGAACAAATAGACCTGCCTTATATATACCTGGTGAATAATATACTTGCCTCAGTGTCCACTTCATTGTGACAAGCATTGCAAGTACCTAACTTAAATTGCCCTAAACCACATTTCTTCTCCTCTATCAATTTGTTTATTTGAACAATTTTCTTCCCCTGTTTCTGAATTTCTAGTCTCTGTCCTCCTTTGCTGTTTATACTGTTGCTTCCTGCTGTCTCTGCTCCCTCCTGCTGCCACTGCTGTGTATCTGTTTTTATGCTGTGCTGATTTCATTTCCCATTCCCGTGCTTGTTGGCCTTTATTGCATTAAGCACAACACTGACAGTTTCTTTGTTGACATATGTGGGATGAGATATTGCAATACATTATTTCCCTGAAAATTTTCCTCAGAGGATTATCCCTCCTGGGTGAAATGATTGTTTCTCTGCTTCAGATTAACCACACTAGGAAGGAAATATTTCATGCTTCATTATTACCATTAATCTTCCAAGGTGCCCCCTGAATGAAAATCCATTGTTTTGTTTAACAGAGAGGGACAGCGATAGAAGTTATCTGGTGTAATTATACTTCTAACAGATGTGTCTGTCGCGTTGCCCACTGTTTGGTAACATAACATTACACTGCAATGTAAACCACATTTCCAACAAGGTATGTGGACCTGCACCCTTTCTGTTAACTGCCATAAAATGTGATGGCTCTTAATCTGCTGTAATGGACAGGGAAGAATATTTACCTTTTAAGGTGTTAGGAGACTTGCTTTGGATGTTACGTCAAGAACACCAAAGGTGATGGGAAGTGAATGGAGAGTAGGAAAGGCAGGTGCAAGCCTGCAACCTTCAGAGCTGATAGCAAAAATATCCTTTTCTCCTGTGGAGATAGGATCAGGATCATCAAATATGACCTTTGGTTTTGATTTCCATTAGTTACTGTGGGTGATGGAGACTTGCAGTCAGAGAGCACTTTTCGTTGAGGTGGTAGGAAGCTAAATTCTTCGTGTTCTTCACGCATCATACCCCTTCCTGACTCATTGCCTTTGGAAAGCAGCATTTCATATTCTGCAGCAAAAGAAGTATTAATTTTGCAGATGCCACTTGCTCATTTCTTTAGGTACTTAAGTAGTTCTGTAAAAGCTTTGCATGAATTAATATGTAGGATGTGCCAAGCTCATTATATTTCTAGCTATGATTTATATTTTTATCCTTTTTCAACCAAGAATACTCAGATGCAGGGGAAACACTGCAACGCAGAGGAGCTCAGGAGGCAATGAGCCAGTGTGTTTCATTAGCTGCGTGTGCTGGCTGGTAAGGATTGCACATCCTGTCAGTCCTACTGTATCTTCTGAGCTTTTGTGTTATTTATTGCCCATAAAGCAAATCAAAGTACTCCTTTTCCACTGCCACAGACGGCAAATATTAAACTAAGTACTTTGCCTTTTGTATCTTTCCTTGCAATTCATTTTTAGATTCTTGAAAGCTTACACAGGAATTGCCACTTCACAGTTTTTACAGTGTTTAGCAACTTTCAAAACAATTTAAGGATTAATAAATAATAATTATATCTTTCTCTTTTTCTGTTCCTTTCTCTCCCACATGTATACCCTGCTCCTGCAGTTACCAAGTCAAATATGAATAAGCTCACACATGCTGGAATTAAGTGTGCCTGTACTTAGCTTAGATTTCTGCATGTTACAGTGCAGTTTTTAACTACGTGCTGTCTCAATAACCTCTTTCTCTTCAGTACTCTGCCAACATGCCAATAGCTGTCACTGAAGTCCATTTTTGCATCACAACTACTTCTTAGCCTCTGCTAGAACTTAATTCCTGCAAAAATTCCCTTTCTTTTTCTACCTGAGGCAGAGGCAGATTGAGGAGCACAGGAATTGATGGGTCCTTACTCTCTCATTCTGTGCACTGACCACAGCAGTCCTCCTGCTGGAACTTCTATGAAATGCTGGAAGGCAACTTCTAGAAAATGGTATCATAAAGCATGCTCAAGTCCAGAGAATATAATCTCCAAACCCTTTTCAGGGTCTCTCCAAAACAGGTCTTCTAGAGACTCTTAACGCTTGAGCTACAAGAGCATTTAAAAATGCACCAAACGATGTCATCTTTGTTCTAAATCTCATTGTGGTAACAAAAGGGAAACAGATCTTGTTGGAACTTTCCATGAAGTAGAATCTTGACAAAAATTTAACCCACAAAGTTTGGAATTATAAACAGATGTTATAATTGAAGCTGCTCAATATTCTCGACTACAGGAACCACTGCTTTTATTAAGGAAGGAAGATCTGTATTCCTGTGCAGGCCTTTCCTCTGAAGCTCAGTATTTGCAACCTATTGGGTTTTACTCTGGAATCAGAGATTTACACACCTGCAGATTCATCACGCTGCTTGAAATGGCTGTGATTATTATGAGCTAGGAAAAAAATCAAACTTGAAAATTATTTTGACAAACTGGTGGACTCCTGCTTTGTCTGCTCTGCACACTTGTAATGGATTCTGGTGCTTGTGGAGAGCTGACTTCTAACAGTTAGTGTGAATTCCTGGGTTCATAAGGAACTGTGCATCAATTTTCAATCCCAGCTGGAAATGAAAATGCATATTAGTCATTTTTGTGTCTCATATAAAGAAGATTTTAATCTCTTTCAAGTATCTTTCCTTTCCTGTATTTCAGAAGTGAGCTACCTTTTCCAGGCCTTTTGAAATAGGTTAGCATCAGTTACTGTGAAAAGGGAAAAATCCCTTTGATTATTTGTTTTTAGTTCTCAATATATCCAACTCTTCTCTCCAGTAGTGGTCTTACAGTGCAAAGAAGAATATGGAGAGCCTTAAGAGGCTTGAAGGCAAATAAGAATTTTCAACACTGTCTTTATTAGAGTTTGAATGGGAGACAATGAGGCTAGAAGAGAGAATACAGATTAAAAATGGAAATTCAGGAAAAGGCCTTCCGTTACAGAAGTTGAGGAATCCTGCATTGTCAATCAACAACCCAGCACTGGGAAAGGAAACTCCTATCTGCTGCAAGCCTCAAGAGATGATCCATTTGCTTTCTGTAAGCAAAACTCCCCATTAATTTCAGAGTTTTTAGCAACATAAAGCATATCTCTAGATCATTCTAGTCATGAGATCCCTGTTGGTTTTTAGAAGCTTAGATATGAAGCACCCTGGGATAAAAGAAAGCTTTCAAGGGAACCACATATCCAAAACAGTC
Source organism: Tricholaema leucomelas (assembly GCA_013400475.1). Lineage (NCBI taxonomy): Eukaryota > Metazoa > Chordata > Aves > Piciformes > Lybiidae > Tricholaema lacrymosa > Tricholaema leucomelas. The sequence continues at coordinate 25,127 of WAAF01010709.1, forward strand.
ATGATAAAGGACCAAATAAATCTAGATATTAAATCTAGAAGTATTCATAGAAACAGTTGTGACACTTACAGGATGATGGCTAACAGACCTTGGTGATGCCTTTAACTAGTCTGGTGTCCAGCATATGGCACTTCCCTCTCCAGGCCCACAAAATGTTTTTCTCCATGGGAGCAGACTGTGATTTGCCTGGGTCTAGGTGCTACATGAGGGTGCACTCATCCTTTTGGTGAGCTGTTGTGAAGACATATGGGGTGGCATGTTTAGATTTGTCTTCTCCTTGTGTTTCCAGGAAGGCAGGTCAGGATCATATCTTAATCCATTTAGGTAAGAATGACATTTTTCTCTTTCAGTGCTTGCTGCTTCCCTCTTTGCCTATCATGAATTTAGTTTATGACTGGCTTTGTGAACTTGCTTATAGTTTCCCAAGGTAGATAGGAGGCCTGGCTCTGCCTGAAAGCAGGGAAATATTGCACTCTGACCTAATAAAATGAGAAGGCAGAAAGTAGTACTACTTAAGAGTTATTACCTCTTCAATGCATTCAACCTATGCTTCTTGCCCACAGATAATGTAGGCTGATTCCGCTCACTCTTTCACAAACTTCAAATGTAGTGGAAGCTCAAAGATGCTCCTGAAATGACTGTCTCAACTACAGTACTATTTTGTTGTTTGTGAAGGCTGAGGAAGAGAGAGTATGAAACTAAATTCTCATCTTTGTCACCCAAGGAAAAATATTCAGGTCTTCCTGTGTCAATTGCAGGAAACATTGCCTGAGGATGTAATATAAAGAGCAGAGCAGAAAGTCCCAGCACTGTTGCAAAGGCTGATATGATAGCCATTACTCCTGCTGCAGAATGCTGCTGTTGTAGCTTTGCAGCAATATAGTTAATATATTTTTTTCCTCCACTTCTTTATTTAAGATTAATGTCCTTTTAAGTAAAAATATAAGCTCTGGGAATACAAGAAACTCCAGTCTTCTCTTAGAGTCTGGACTTAATCTTAATTGCACTTGTTTAATTTTAATTTGTTCTTCTGACTAACATTTGTTATCCTTATTATTTATGCATTTATCTCCTCCTGGTCATTTGACCAAAACCTGACTTGGAGGATTTCTAGGAAGAAACTCCTGTTATTTGAAGCAAAAGGTCTTCTCAGGCGGTCATGCAGCCCAAGAGCCAACAGGGAATGTACATTTTATAAACATAAAAGCAACATGAATAAAAGCTTCCAGACTACTGTAGAATCTCAGACTGGCAGGGGTTGAAAGGGACCTCTGGAGATCAGCTAGTCCAACCTCTCTGCTAAAGGAGGGTCACCTAGAGCAGGTTGCCCAGGACCATGTCCAGGTGGGTTTGAAATCTTTCCAGAGAAAGAGACTGCACAGCCTCTCTGGGAAGCCTATTCCAGTTTATTATTCATCCTGGCAGCAACAGTTTTACTATTCTCACATAACACTGTTGTTGTTTTCAGTGTTTTATTTGTAAGTAGCCAAATGAACTTTCCATCTTGCTGCATTTCATCCAGGTAAGGTCAAAAGAAAGGCAGTGAGTGCAGAGTAGAGGAACTAAGTGTGAGTGCCTTTTGCCTCCTCCTTCAGTAGACCTTGCAGAGATCTCCTCTGGCTCTTCTTACAGTAAATGATAGATTAAGAAGGTGTTTTCCTTACAAAACAATGAGCTAAGACTCCAAGGAACATTAGTATGGAAGCTGAGAGGCTAGTCTGATTTTTTTCCACTCATATAGGAGCTGGACTATAGAGAAGAGCTTCTTTTGCTGGAGAATGAAGTTTCAGGACAGTAGTCAGAATGGTTTGGGGCCAAATTTACTTTATAAAGTCTTCTAATGTTCTTTAGAACTCTCACCTACTGTTAGTCACCTACTTCCCATTCTAACTGTGGTCCCAGTACCTATATCATGATGAGCTCCCAGCCCACTTGTGCTAGAGAGCTCTGTGTGCCTCTGCATTACCAACCTCCCTCAAATCTTTTAATTTCTGGAGCTTTATTACTGCTGTCAGATATTGGAGATAGTTTCTGAAGTTTTCTTGAAGCATTAAAAAGGGCAAACTCCCCTGTTTTGAAGGAAGAGGAATTTTGCACCATGACAGAAAGTTACTAAGGGCTCATGGTGAATACTTGCAGCTAGAACCTGCAGTCTTCCACAGGTGGGTTCATGGGCAGTATCATCTGGGCACTTGTCAGGAATACAAATAAATTGGGAGACCTACAGTTACTCCTTCTCCTCAAGATAATTTCTGAAGAGATTAGTTCAGAAATGGGAAATCGAAGGAAAGCATTTAAGTGATTTCACATGGCTTGGTTTAGGATATTCCTTTGCAGTCATCTTAGCTTTGTAACACCTATATTTTACTTCAAAGAAAATTGACTTCCGGATTGTCGTATTAACCAAAATTAAAGCAGAGAGAATAAAAGTGAATGAATTATTAATGTGAGCTCATAACACCTCTGCAGAATTAAAGTCTGATATTGTCACGTGGACAAGATAATGTGAAATTGAAATCTGTGTATAGCTTTTTTGTAAAAGCTCTGAATAAAGTGACTCTAATTATCAGCACTTCAACTCTTCTAGAATAGCAGATTTGGAGAGCCTAAAGTAGTGCAAATTTGAAAGAGCTTTTGTTAGGTAATCCTTATGTTACTTTTACATTTTTATGCAGAGAAGCTGTGGCATAACAATAATAGCATATTTCATATTTAATTATATTTTACTGCTTTTCAAGTGTTATTCTTTATTATATTCTTTTAATTTCCTGAGGTTTGTATCTGCCAGGGCACTACACACCTCTCTGGGTGCCTATGAGATTTATTCAAAGAGGACTGTGTTCTTCATTTTCCATTAGCCCTGTGGAGAATGCCAAATGCCAATCTATACCTTCCAAACATTTGCTGAAAATGCTGCAAATAGCAATTTCTTCAATTTTTCCCCTCCTGTTGCATTGTCTGAAGGTATGATCCATCTTCTGCTGCTACCAATAGCAGCTCCTACCGATTTTAATGGAAACAGATAACCTGTCGATACCAGCAAAGTGCTGGGAGGAGTAAAACAGCAGCCTGAAAGCTGCCATGGCTGTCTGTGAGGGAGAGGAGTGGGCCCAGCTGGAGAGAGCGAAGCACTGTCCTTGGCTTTGCCCTTTAAGTGAAGTACAGAGCTGAGCTGCAATTCCCGTTGGAGCAGCACCGTGGGTGTAGCCAGGCTGCGCTTGCTCTTCTCCAGAAAGGCTCAGTGTGGTAACAGCTGCCCGGGGAGCAGGTACATGGCTTTGCCCACTGAAGGAGGGGAATGGCTGCGTTTTGTCCCAGCAGTCGCTTCCCCTCTCTGGCACCAGCAAAACTGACTACAACTGAGAAAGTGCACTAAATGAAGGCTTTTTTTTGCCTGTGCTACTGGCAAGTCTAAAACTGCTCCTGTGAGGAAAAACCAGCAAAACTTGCCTTTTAAAACCTGAACCAACCACAAATTACTGAAGCAAAAGGCCAGAATAGAAAAGTATTATATAAACTAATCTGTCTTGTCCAGCAACTTACTGGTGCCCTACCTAGAATGGTGTCATGGAGGCAGGGAATTAATGTGGCAGAGTCAGGAATTATAAAAAACAGAATTATTTTCTTTTCCTGGAGCCTCACCCCCAAACTGCATACAAAAATTAGTTTAGTTTATGAACAGATTCAGTTCAATCAGGAATTTCTTCCAAAAGGATATTATAGATAAATTTAGATGTTTAGGAAGTCAGGAAATGGAAAAGGCTAAACTATAAACACAGCTTTACCCCACTATCAATCTGGCTGAGTAGAGGATTTAGGGAACAGCAGGTCTTACTCACAGAGGTGAGATGGGCATTCAGCAATGATCACTTGCTGGAGTCCTCTGCAGGATCAGCCTTTTGACATTGTAGGCAATATCCAATAATAGAGATCCACATCACAGAAGCCTGAGGTGAGAGTCAGAGCTGCCAAACTTGGAAATGTTTCGAGCACTTCTTCCCAAGTGGGATGGTCATGGAATGATGCTGCCTTCACAATGGCAGGGGAGAGCCACAACTGCTAGTGCCCCGAGTCCGGGAGGCAGCCAGGAAGTTGGCTACTAATAGGGTCTGAGAGAGGGTGGTCCAGATGCTGCCAGCTCTCTCTTAAAGGACCCCAGGGCTTGCCAAGCCTGCAGGTTTACACAGAAGGGTGCAAAAGTGGGGAGAACCATCCAAAAGCAGGGACAAGATAAAACCAAGAGCTGTACATTCAAACCCGTGGAGTAGGAGGGAGAAGAAAGGAATTTGGGGTACCCCTGGACAAATGGTTATGTTGTGGAATAACAGACTAATTGAATGGTTTGGCTTGGAAGAGACCTTCAAGGTTCATCTAGTCCAATCCCCTGTAGTGAGTAGGGACACTTGCAACTAGACCTGGGATCTTTCCAGGGATCAGGCTTTCCACGGCATCAACCACCTCTCTGGGCAAGCTGGGCCAATGTTTCACTACCTTCAGTGTAAAAAATATCTTCCTCATTCTAGTCTGAAATCTCTTCTCTTTTAGTTTGAACCTGTGACTCTTCTTGATAAGCCCGAAAGCTAAGAAGGGTGACTAACAAATGACCAAGGGAGTATCTCTATTTAATGACTTTTTCATTAAGAAAAAAAGTAAAAAGACTAATTGCAGAAACAAATGAAGATATCCTTCAGACACCAGAAATTCTCAGCATTTTGCTAATGTGAAATTTCTCCTGAGGGTCTTCAGATCTACTTCTGAAAAGGCAGGAAAGTTTGACCAAACGACTAAATCAGCTTAACATTTTCATGATGGGGAAGCCTCTGCACAGAAGCCATCTGCTTTACAGTGATTCATTGACTTTAGGGTCGCAGAGAATCATTCCGATCGTTAAGCTGACCTAACCGCTCCACTCCAGCTTCCAGCAGACTGTCTCTTTTCCTGACATATAGCTGGCCTCACAGTAGAGGTGTTGGCTGTTGACAATTTTGTTAGTTTTCTGGGTAATATGTTCCAATAACCAATTAATTCTATTTAAAACAAAATCTTATTTCTAGTGTCAGCTTTTGGCAGATTTTCTGATTTTGTCTGCTAAATTAAATGGCCTCATAACTTATCTTTATCCTACTTAACTGGCTCCTGGCTTACTTAATGAGTTTGAAGAAAATGAATAGATTGAGCTTCCCACTTGGCCTGTGCAAAACATATCTTTCAAGTCTCTAGACATTCCCGTAGCTTTTTCATAACCCCTCTGCAGTTTTTTTCCATGGCATGGGTGCAAGTGGTGAAACACTAGTGCGACAGAGGCAGCATCACTAGAATGTTCCACAGAGGTGGTATCTCTCCCTTAACCCCCATTACTTGGTGTGCACCTCATTGTCCGTTTAAGGATCCTGTGACCCGAGAGTCATACAGGAGTTTTTGCTTATTTTTGTAGAATCACTTTGGTTTGAAAGTATCTTTAAGACCACCAAGTCCAACCGTTAACCCAGCACTGCCAGGTCATCACAAACCACATCCTTCAGCATCACATCTACCTGGCTTTTAAATCCCTCCAAGGATGGCGACTCCACCACTTTTCTGTGCAGGCTGTTCCAGGGCTTGACAACCCTTTCAAGTGAAGAAATATTTTCCCAATGTCCAAACACACTGTTTCTCTAAGGTACTTTTTCTACAAGAAAAAGGTGGTCACTGACAGTAAGTAAGACAGTTTCTAAGAGACATGAACTCAGACAACTGTCCTGCCACCTGTGCAGGCAGTAGTACTAGGGTGGCTCTCCTGCCCTCCTGCTCCTCTGCCTATTGAGAATGGGTTTTCAGTTTCATAATGAGTTTGTCTTGTGATCTTACTAGGACATTGAAACCTCTTATTATTGAAAAGTTGTCTGTAAAAAAGTACTCACACCTTTCTGAAGAGAGACTAACTGTGAGACTTAATTAAATGTTTGGCAAGATGCTTTGAAATCCTTCAGTAGTAGCTGTCTTCATGTAATTAATAAACAGTATAGTTTAGATCTCGTACATCCTCAGAGCAGGAAGGAGGGGCAAGAAGCTGACGAGGATTTTTATCTGAATGGCTCCATCTTTGAACACACAGCTTATTTTTACTGCAGACAATTAGCTGCCACAGGTTCCTCATTCGAATTGCATGAGTGGGCCCTGCTGCTATGTAATGTCTCTCCCGTCTGTCTGTCTTGTACCTTGGCTGTAGTGTGATCACTGCTTGTTCAGACTATTTCCTGAGTGTTTGTTGGATTTTTGTGCAGACACTTTAGGTTTCCTCCTCCTCCTTCAAACTAATTTTTGTTCTTTATTTAAACTTTCTTGCCCCTTTTTATTCTGACTGATATTACTCAATATAGGCAGGATTTTTAATGTAAAGATTATCCCAAGGAGAAGAAACAACTAACTTAAATTTGCCTTTATATTTTTTAAACACACCCTCAGTTTGTAATCATATTATTGACAATGTGTGTGCTGACCTATCCACATTTTTGCCTCTCAAAAATGGGGTAGCACTTGCATATATATTTAATATATTTGTTTTCTAATTATTTCTTACTTATCTGTGAATTACCCATTTTATGATCCTTTATATAATTAACTTGTTATATATACACTAACTAGGTTTGAAGAACATCTATATTCCCTGAATTGTGGTATCTTTAAGGGAATGTACAATACAAGCAGTTGTAGAAGCAACTGCCAAAAGAAAACCAGAAGAAAGGCATTTTTTAGCTGCAGTAACAATAGTAAACATTTAGCAAACTAGTAAAGCTTTCTCCACAGTCAGAGGAAAAAAACAAACAAACCCTGAAACACGTTAAGATAGCACATGGCAGAAAAGAAGAGTGTATAATACAGTCTCTTGCAATAGAAAAGCAAGTAGCCAGGATATCCCTAGGACAAACAGGACATGATTATTTCTGAAACAGAGATGTGGTTCGCACAGCATAGCTGGCTTTCCATCTCATCTGGTCACCCTGTAGCTGACAACCCTGGGACTGGTCCCTGGCACAAGCTGTTCTCTGGATTGTGCCCTTGCAGTTTGGGGAACTATGACTTGGCACAAGCCAGTGAGGGGCTGGGGAGCAGGCAAGCAGTCAAGCAAATGGCTGACCAGCTGGCCGGTGCCTGAGCTCATTTCCTGAACCTATTTTAATTAGGACCATAGATGAGACTACTGAGATCCACTACTCAGGCAGTGTCTGGACTGATGAGGGCTGCTTAGCCTGAGCCTTGAATCACAGAATAACTGCTTACAAATGAGTCATGACAAAGCCTCTGCAAAAGGACAAGAGGCTGCTTTTATTCAGTGAGCAATGACTTTCACTCTTGACTTGCAGAATCAGTTTAATCTCAAATAAAAAAACCTCCAAGCTCTCCACCACAAGAGCCCCAAACCAACATTAAAAAAAATCCCCACCCCCAAAATAAAAGCACCCCAAACCACAAAAAACCTCCACCTACACAAAGCCACAGAAACTGGTTTTGAAAAATAAGTTTTAGACTAAAATCTTTTTTATTTCAAATATGTGATTTCATTGAAGCTAGGTCAGAGATTTGACTTCTTGGTTTCATTTTGCTCTCTGGAAGTCTTGCTCCAGTGAGTGGTAGCTGATCCTAGAGGTTTGAAATGAGCCTTTTTATCTATCTATCTATCTATCTATCTATCTATCTATCTGTCTTTAAACTACTTGTAGTGCTGTAATAGATGACTTCTGCAGATTAAATATTTGTTTTAAGGACAGAGTTCTTATTTTATCAAGACAGTAATTAACAATCTAGGATGAGATATTGCAGTTCTAATGCTAGCAATTGGAAAGCAAACTCAGAATTTAGACTGGGAGGCAGAAGGATTGCACCTCTTATTTCTCTGTCCTGCTCTTCCTGTTTTTTGACACTATAGAAACAGAAATCTAAAAACTTGGCATACTTCCTCATAGGAAGAACAAGTTAAGAGTTTTTTACCTCAGAAGCTTAACTAATCAATACTTAATTATACAAAATACAAGTTATAATGTGAATGCGGCAGCTATGCGTAATCTAACCATTTTGTTTCCTGTGTGATGGCCCAGCAAGTTAATCGTGCTCTTTCTGAGTTGAAATATTCTGAGTTGCATATTCTGCAGCATTTGGAAACTGTCCTCAGTGAAATCAGCACCTTGCCTTAGCAATAATTCCCAGCAGTTCTGCCATTAGCTTATGAATCTTCTGTGGAAGTTCCTTTACTGTTATGCTTTTAGAGCTCTCATGTTTGCTAATGATGATCTGACAAAATCTGGTACCTGTCCTTATAAATTGCACCCCAGATTATCACACCACAAGACTTACTAGTTGTACTGTGGGGGTATTCATAGACAATTTAGCACCAAAGGCAAAACAGCAACTTTTCCACAGAGTGAAAAAAGTATACTTGAAGACTCTGGCAACATTCAATGTACACCTTCTCACTTATTTTCTACACTTAATATACTGTTATTTTCTTCAGGGTCAAATTTCATAGTTCTTTCACATGTAAAACTTTCTTTGATCTGGAAAGAGAAATAATAGTTGCAAAATATCTTTACATCTTATCTCCTTGACTTCAGTTGTTTTTTTTTCTCTCGTTCCTTTCTACTTGCTACTCCTAAAAGTTGTCTCATCATGTGCTGCTTCATCAGATGCCTTTTTAGGGTGTATGGTAACCTGCAAAAACACAGCTATAAAACATTGTGCGAGATGCTGCATTTACAAGTCATAATTATCTGATGTTCAAGACTTAGCACATCCAGCTTTTGTATGCAACTTTTTGTCATCAAGTAATAGGGAGAAACTGAAGGATAGAAATATAAAAAATGGGGACAAAAGGTGAATTTAAGCTTCCTTGGAAAGCATTTAGGCACAAACACATTCCTGGAAGACTGAGCATCCCAGTGACAACAAGACTCATTCAAGTGAAGAGAGAAATTATTGCATTGGTTCCTGCTTCACAGTAAGCCTGTGTGGGAAAGGAAGAGATGGGACAGTTGGTTGTGGAATGGCAATGGCATCAACTACAGAAAGCTGCTGCAGTGTATCTTACTCTTTGAGTTTCCAGGGAAGTGGTAACAGGGCCAGAATTGCAGGCTGGCTCTGAGCCTTACTTTTTTCATGGGAACTACAACACTATGTCGGCCTTGTGTAGGTCTCTGTTCTGTTAATTAACAGCTTTATTGCACATCTGAGAGACCGTGGACTGGCATAACTTCCTAACTCACTTCCAGTTATTCAGAAACATATTGCTATTTCAGATTAATGATGCAGAAGTAGTAATTATGTTTTTATAATGGTTTTGTGAGATATCAGCTCTCTGTCAAAGAGTAATTTGTATGACAAGGTACAGATAGAGACAAGACAGTGATTTGCATATAATTTCTTAAACAAAGGCCATGGTAATCCTCAGGTTACTGCAACCTCGGCTGTTTTTTAACACAAGTATCTTTTCTTCATAATTAATTCCGTTTGGTGCGCTTTGGTTTGTTCTGTTTTTCTCAAGAGATTATTTTTTTTCTGCAAATGCATTGAAAAACACACAAAATCCTTTTACGTTTATTTAGGATGTAAAAATATGTACAATAAATTGGTAGTGGACTTCTTGCCTATGTGCTACTCTACTGATCTTCACTAAGGCAAAAGGGGCAAGGCTGGATAACCACTAAAAAAACACTCCTGCTATTATTCATTTGGAATTAAAATTTAAGTTGACTTTAACTCTTGCAAGCACTGGGAAATTAAGTTTCAATCACGCCAAGGTTTGCAAAATGGGAAATGCAAATATACATACTTAGAACGTCCAGGTGCTTGGGCAATATTTAAGTTGTATGGAATGCAGAAATGCTTGTTCCCATGGAATGATCAAATTGCTGTGTCAGAGATAAGATACAGAAATGAATAAATTAATCCCATTACCTGATTACACCTTGGATGTCAGGGATGACGAACATGCACAACTATTACTTAGTGTGCATATAAGGAGACAAATAAGTGCAAACTCTACAACCAAGAAGGAGATTCTTCTGTACGATCTCCCTAGAAATTATGTATGAGGCAAGGAAAATGTAAGAAAGGCCTACAAACTGTAACAAGAATCATTGTAGAATAGCAAACATACTTAGATTTCCTAATTATCTGCTCCCAGGATTTTAAAATGTAAGAACAATGCACAAAATCTTTGTCGGATTGGTGTTTGCTTTTGGAGAGAAATGTGTAAAGCTAACTATAGAGTATTAAATTCCACAGAAGCTTTGTATGCACTAAAGAGTGCTGTGCAAGAGGAGGAAATACAATGAATGAAGCTCTGATACTGAGAACCCTTTCTCCACACTTAGGTGCATTTCATTAATTTCACTTCACTCTTTAGTTTCACCTTACTCTGGCCGGGTAGGTTGAGCAACAGTGAAGAGTTGGAGTGCATTACACGTGAACATTGTCGTGGAGGGCCCATAGGCCCAAAAATAGGCTTACACATGCCTTGTCTTGCCTGGGCATGATTTTTTCTGCCCCCACAAGAGGCAAACACATAAACGAGCACAAAGAAACACAATAGGCCTGGCACCATAAAGTCTGGCCTGCCCAGGGCCTCGGTTGTGTAACATGGTTGTGTAAGATACACACACTTGGCTTGTGTCTGCCTAGTGCAAGGCCCCTGTTATAACGATATTTGGAAGGTCCAGGCCTGTGGCTTTTGCCTATTATGGTAAGGTTTGACTAACTGCCAAGCTGACTGATCATTCTAGTGGCCAAGGGGCCATTAATCTTGGCCCACATTTGATAAACAGAGGTACATACGTAAACAAGGTGCTCCTGCACTTGCTTTTGCTTATGCTTGCCTGTTTGCCTGCCTGACTGTTCACCCGCAGTGCTCACCTGCAGTGCTCACCTGCAGTGCATCTACTTTTCTCTACAGAGACAGAGTCTCCCATGGGCTCCCAGCCAGCCGTGCACACCTGCACGCCACTGAGGTGAGTTANCGGGTTGAGTTCCTGAAGTTGGACACTTGTATAGGCTGTGACGTAGCCCCGGAGGGTGATTGCTAATTAATAAGAATTTGTGAGTAAACGCTATAATGCCTCTGTAACCTCTATTGCCTTCTGCCATAGAGCACAAAGAGCTTGGGCCCATCTACTGGGCAAGCAGCATATTTACCCCACACGGCAGAATAGTAATAGAATAGAATCAACCAGGTTGGAAGAGACCTCCAAGATCATCCAGTCCAACCTATCACCCAGTCCTATCCAGTCAACTAGACCATAGCACTAAGTGCCTCATCCAGTCTTTGCATGAATCCCCTCCATGACAACATAGACTCCATCCCTGCTTTAAAGTCACTTGACATGTACAGTCACAGTTCACGTAGGCTGCAATTACTCTACAGTGTGAACAAGGTATAGTAGGTTGGAACAATTAGGTTTCCTTGGAAAGTCCATCTGAGCCAGCATTGAGTGGCAACATAAATGCACATTTTCTTAGCTTTTTTTTTTTTTTTTAAAGCAAAGTCTTTTGGGTTTTAATTTTTTTTGTTATTTAATTTTGTTTCATTGCCCGGTTTGCTGCTCCTACACTTAGAATTTAGTTAAAAAGAAAAAAAAGAAAAGAAAAAAAAATCAAACTTTCAGTGTGCTTTATGTGCAATAAAGTCACACTTATTTTGATCGATTTAGTAAGGTAGGAACAGGTGAGAAAAGAGAAAGCTTGCTCAACAAACAATCCATCAATTTGCTTGGCACGATGTGGTCCTATGTTGTTTAGTTGAACAAAACAATGAGCTTGTGAGTGGTGTGTTGGCAGTGATGTTATGTACCATCAAGTCCAGTTGAGACTGATGAAGTCAGTGGGTGGATGTATCTCCATACTCACCATCCCCATCACACAATGCCTCTCAAGCGCTGGATAAAAAGTATCCTTCTACCTCTGTCAGGTCACAATTAATTTTGTTGTGACAGAACTTGAATAAATGGAATACTGCAGTGGCTCAGCTGCATTAGCTTCCCTTTCCACTTATCATCTCTTCTGACTTCTAGGGAGGATAAGACCACTTTGGAAGATCCCTAGGAAGAGCCATGGTGATAGGAAGGAACTGGTGGTCCTCTTGGAACAGGGACTGTGAGGTTTTCTCTCTTTCACTACAGACTGCATTCATCTTGAACACAGAGCATGGCCTTGAGGAAATTTATTGTTGTTGCAAACCTCCAATCGAAGTAGGGAAAATAACGACATACTTATTAAAATAATTTTAGGAAAAGCACCATTCCTCTTGATTAATGCTTTGAACCTTCTCAAGGTATCATAGAATCATAGAATCATAGAAT
>WAAF01010710.1:0-11796 GCA_013400475.1 Tricholaema leucomelas
ATACTATAAGATCATCATTAAGGTATCAGAGGATCCACACAGAAAAGATCTTCCTTTGAATGAAAAATGTCTTCTATTGGTGTTTGTTACACTGTAAGTTCAGTGGCCACTAACATATCCAGAGACACCAAAGTTGGCTGTCCCCAGATGCAAGTCTGCAGGACACCTGAGAGGTTAGTTTGAATGGCTGAAGCAGCACTCTTGCCTCATCTAAACACCATTTCATGCTGACTAACTCTGAAAATTTCCCATATGGTGCTATTCCTCCTATCCTGAAAAACTCTCCTCACAAGAAGCCAAAGGCAAAGGATTTCTTTCAGACTACTAAGACTGATAATTCTCCTGTTTTTCAGCCTACCTTTGCCTGTCTCTTTTTCAATGGTTGCAACATACTACAACGTACATCATCAGCTACACCTCTGTAACTCTTCCTTTCAATTCATTATCTACTTAGAGGAGGGATGATAATGACACATATCTGCTAACTCAAATGTACCACACACACTTCTCTGCGTTTCCTCCTTGTGCAAATGTTGTGGTAGGCCTGATAGGCCTAAAATAGGCTTACAGATGTCCTGCCATGCCTAGGCATGTTTTTCTGCTCCACCAGAGAGCCAAGCGCAGGAAACGGACACAAAAGAACCTGGAGCCACTGAGTCTGGCCTGCCCAGGGCCCTGTGGTAAACAAGGTACAGCCACTTAGCTTGTGCCTGCCTAGTGCAAGGCCTGTGCCTTTCACAAATTTGGGTAAAAGTGAGCCTGTGGCTTTGCCTAATGTGGTAAGGTTTGGCTAACTGCCATCCCGATTGGCTGTTCTTGTGTCCAAAGGGCAATTAAACTCAGCCTACATTGATAAAAGGAGATACACAAGTAAACAGCATGTCTTTGCTCCCCTGCTCTTTGCCGTGCTTCTCTGCTGTGCTCAGCTGTGCTCTGCCATTGCCTGCTGCTATTGCACACTGCCTTATTGCTTGCCTGGTAAACTCCATTGCCGCGAGTTACCCAGGAGCAGACCCTGGATGCCTGCACCCAAGCGGCCTGTGTGGTCAGCCTGACATCATGCTGAGTCTGCACAACATCTGCCTCTACACCTGAAAGTCCTGCTCAGAAGTCCTGGACATACAGATTGTCCAGAAGAAGCCAGGAGACAAGGTTGGAGATTGTCTGTGTCTTTCCCCAGAAGCCAGGAAGAATGAAGTCTCAATCTCTGACAAGACAGAGTCCCCTGAAAGCATCTGGTCACTCTCTGGACTGCGGCTAAGCCCCACAAGTGAGTAATAATAATTTGTGAGTAATAATGATTTGTAAGTAAATGCTTAAATGCCTCTTTGTAATTCTCCATTGCCTTCTGCCATGAGCAGAAAGAGCTCCTTGAGCCCATCTACTGGGGAAGTGGCATATTGACCGTGAGCAGCATTTGACCATGGGAATCTTCTCTTCCAGTTCAACTAAATGTTTATATATTTTGCTGGTTATTACTAGATCTGGATATTATCCATAGAATGTTTCCATGAACATGTAAGAACCGAAATCTTATTAAAAGCAGTGGTCAGGGGTGACGAGAGCTCTGAATAGCAAAGTTAATAAACAATAATAATTTGGGGAAAAGTATCATCTCGCATCAATTAATTTCCCCATGTCCCAGGTTGAGGCTATAGGGTTAAAAAAGTTTTCTGGGGACTAGAAGATTGTTATTCAATCCCATAATTCTGCTCTCTTGGTAAGAACTCACAACAAGGTCAGTTCGTTCTCCTTCCCTCCTCCTCCTGCCCTGGGTGTGTGGCAGGAGCCTGCTATCGGGAACATGTAAGCAGTAGGCCTCTTGGCTGGTTGGAGGCGTTGGGGGAGGGGGGGGAGGATTGGAGCACTGGGGAAGGTAGATTTAGTTTTTTTGGGGAATGGGGAATACTTCAAGGGGGTTTGCCATGAATGGGGAAGATGCTTTGTAAGATCTGTCGCTGTATCTCTCTCTCTCTAAATACAATTCTGTATTTTCTCTCCAATTTGATCTGAGAGTTTAATTTCTGTCGCCTAACTTTAGTAAACCCACGACACCCCTCTGCAACAGCAACCCAAAGCTACACATCTGTACACCAGCACCTAAAACTCAAAGTCCCAAAAAACCCAAGCAGACCTGAGAAACTGTACCCAGGTGGTATCAATACTTCAAGTGGATTCCACTGATCTCGCTTACATTTTCTTTCCTGAAGAGTTAAAATTCAACACGTGAGGGCAGACTTACAACGTCACTTTAACTACCCCCTACGTAACATTTAAACAAAACCAAAAAAGCCAAAACCCAGCCAACCAAACAAACAAAAAGAAACAACATCTCATCAACATCTTGACTAGCTCCTGTGGAAAAGAATATTTCTTTGAGAAATTCAGGGCATTCCTCTTTGCATTAATTGCCAGCTTATTAGTGGAATGAATGTTGCCAGTCTTTTCTCAAGCTGCTTGGAGGTGAACAGGCTCTTTCTTTCCCTTTACCAAAAACAACAACAAAACATCCCAAGAGAAAAGAAAAGAGAAAAAGGAAAGGGAGCTGCTGAGAGCCAGGCTACTTATTCATCTTCAAACACTGGTTTCCATGGGAATAAGTTTGGTTCTTTGTGGAGGCTGAACAGCCCCGTGTACTCTAGTGCTTCCAACACTACATTTGTGTGGTCAGTCAGCTTTCCATTGGCCTTCCCTCATCCCCTTCCTCCTCATCCCTGCTCAGCAACAAGACTGGTGTCACAAAAATGAAGAAATCATTCAATAAATTGGCTGAATTTGGTTTGTGTCGTAGCCCACTGAAGCTTTTTTACTGCCACCAGTGAAACTTGGGTGAAGTATAAAGCACAGTGACTTCCAATCAGCTTGTCAAAATGCTTACCCAGGCTTTGTCTGCCTTAGCTTTTCTTTTTTGGTGTTTTCTGCCTCACTTTTGTCCTTTAAATTTGGATTAGGTTCTGTGTTGCTTTTTTTTTTTTTTAGTTGGTTGGGTTTTTTTTTTCTTTCTGCAGTTCTTTATTGTTTCTTAGTGTTGACAAATTTTGCAAAGCTTACAACTCAGGTCATATTCATATTTAAAAGTGAGTCATTACCTGTACACTAGGAAAGCTCACTAGGAACTGCAAAAAAAAAAAAAAAAAAGAACTAAATAGACTGAGAAACAGACTTTGCATGACAGCTAAAATCATAGAATCATAGAATCAGTCAGGGTTGCAAGAGACAACAAGGATCATCTAGTTCCAGCCCCCCTGCCATGCCCAGGGACACCCTACGCTAGAGCAGGCTGCCCACAGCCTCATCCAGCCTGGCCTTAAACACCTCCAGCCATGGGGCCTCAACCACCTCCCTGGGCAACCCAGTCCAGCTTCTCACCACTCTCATGATGAAGAATTTCCTCCTCACCTCTGATCTGAATCTCCCCACTTCCAGCTTTGCTCCATTCCCCCTAGTCCTATAACTCCCTGACAGCCTAAAAAGTCTCTCCCCAGCTTTTTTGTAGGCCCCCTTCAGATACTGGAGGACCACAAGAAGGTCACCTGGGAGCCTCCTTGTCTCCAGACTGAACAGCCCCAACTCCTTCAGTCTGTCCTCATAGCAGAGCTACTCCAGCCCTCTGAGCATCCTCGTGGACCTTCTCTGGACACACTCCAGCATCTCCACATCCTTCTTGTAATAGGGGCTCCAGAACTGGATGCAGTACTCCAGATAGAGTCTCACCAGAGCAGAGCAGAGGGAGAGAATCACCTCCCTCCACCTGCTGGCCACACTTCTCCTGATGCAGCCCAGGATCTGCTTGGCTTTCTGGGATGCAAGTGCACACTGCTGGCTCATGTTGAGCTTCTCCTCCAGCAGCACCCCCAAGTCCCTCTCCTCAGGGCTGCTCTCCAGCCAATCACTGCCCAGCCTGGATTTGTGCTTGGAATTGCATCTCACACTTAATTCTCCAAAAGGACAAACATTATCTCCAAGGATGTAAAATACAGAAGAAATTCTTTAATTGAAAGCTTCTACTGTCCATGTAAATTTACATCACAGGGAAAAAGATTTGGACACTCTTTAAGTTAGAGTTAAAATTTTAATACCTAGGGTTTTCATTTTGATGACTGTGTCCGGATTCATCATCTTTTCTCTCTGTAAATGGCTTGTAAGCTAGAAATTTCTGCCAGCCTGCCAACTTTCTCAAAGAAACAGGTTTTTTTTTCCCTAAATCTTATTGATTTGTTTTCCGGAAGTATTTTCATTTCTTGGTAATGTTTTATTTATCTAACAGCATTCACATTTTTATCCCTGGAAACCTATCCATTTCTTTTTGTTTTTTTGTTGTTCTTGTTACTGTTTATTTGGTTTTCTTCCTTTTGTGTTTGGCTGGAGAAAAACAACTTGCATTTCAACAGCAATACTTTATACAGCTGAACATCCCAAAGTGCTTTACATTTAATTACACGCTCATAGCAAAGTGACTGTATGACAAATGTGGCCTTTGGGATCTCCAGAAAGGGGAAGGAAGGGAAGTCTTTCACAATAAGACCATCATGCACACAGACACGTGATACTTTTCTCTCTTTCTTGCAAATGAGCAGTGCTGCAGTGTCTGTATGGGATGCACAGCAGATAGCTGTGAGGAAATGAAAACAAGAACAAAAAGAAAGATACTCTTGTTTTTTCTGAATCAAAAATAAAAAAGGTACTAGGCAGCTTCTGGAATTCAGTGCCTGATCCTAATTTACATGAAGAATCATAGAATCATGGAATCAATCAGTTTGGAAGAGAACCCCAAGATCATCCAGTCCAAGTTATTACCCAGCCCTGAACAATTAACTAGACCATGGCACTAAGTGCCTCAGCATATTTTGGTGGAGGTAGTTTGAATGCATTTGAAAGGTGATAGAGAATCCAAAGAAGATCATCCCATCCAGCCCTAGCCAATCAACTAGACCATGGCACTAAGTGCCTCAGCCAGGCTTTTCTTGAACACCTCCAAAAACAGCAACTCCACCACCTCCCTGGGCAGCCCATTCCAATGCCAATCACTTCCTCTATCATCCAGCCTAGACCTCCCCCAGCACAACTTGAGACTGTGTCCCCTTATTTTGTTGCTGGTTGCCTGGGAGAAGAGACCAACCCCCACCTGGCTACAGCCTCCCTTCAGGTAGTTGTAGACAACAATGAGGTCTGCCCTGAGCCTCCTCTTCTCCAGGATAAACACCCCCAGCTCCCTCAGTCTCTCCTCACAGGGCTGTGCTCCAGGCCCCTCACCAGCTTTGTTGCCCTTCTCTGGACACGTTCCAGTATCTCAACATCTCTCTTGAGTTGAGGAGCCCAGAACTGGACACAGCACTTAAGGTGTGGCCTGACCAGTGTTGAGTACAGAAGAATAACCTCCCTTGTCCTACTGGCCACACTGTTCCTGATCCAGGCCAGGATGCCATTGGCTCTTCTGCCCACCTGGGCACACTGCTGGCTCATGTTCAGCTACTCACTACCAGTACCCCGAGGTCCCTTTCTTCCTGGCTGCTCTCCAGCCAGTCTGTCCTCAGAAGCACAGAATACTTTTCATCCAGAGCACAACAGAAGAAAAACTTGTAATAAGAGGCTTGCATAGAATGTGCTGACTTTATTCCCCCTATCTTCTCAAGTGTGGTTTTTTTCCTCTGTGACACTGCAGAATAGTTTGCTGCTCGTTAAATGATGAACAACCCATAAAATCCATGTTTGCCACAGAACAAATCAAAATATATTTGGGAATCAAATGATAGTTTTAATAATAAAATTGTCTCATTTTAGCCTCATATCTCTTACTTAATGAACAAAATTAATGAGGAATGTAACTCAGATGCATCATTTTTTTTATGGTTGCCGCAGAAATCTTCAGTGATTATGAAGTTACTGAGAGCTGTCTTGGGTCATATGATACTTTTTAGCAATTAGTTGTTCAATAATTCAACCAAATTATTTTAATTTCTCATTCAACAGTCTAACATGCAGCCAATACACATCACATGTGTAATGTAACAGCTTTAATTTCTCTAGTCAGGTTTTCTTGATAGTCTTTTCCTGAAATAACTGGACAAGAGAAAACTTTAATCTGAAACTGCTTCATAAAGACAATATTCATAGAATCATAGAATCAACCAGCTTGGAAGAGACCTCCAAGATCATCCAGGCCAACCTAGCACCCAGCCCTACCCAGTCAACTAAACCATGTCACTAAAGACCATGGCACTAAGTTCCTCATCCTGACTTTGCTTGAACACCTCCAAGCATGACGACTCCACCACCTCCCTGGGCAACCCATTCCAATGCCAATCATTCCCTCTGGGAAGAAATAACATCCAGCCTACACCTCCCCCAGCACAACTTGAGACTGTCCCCCCTTGTTCTGTTGCTGGTTGCCTGGCAGAAGAGACTGACTTCCACCTGGTTGCAGGCTCCCTTAAGGTAATTGTAGACAGCAATGAGGTCACTCATTGAACTTGGGAGTCCTGGTGGATAACATCCATGGGACAGCAATATGCCCTTGTGGCCAGGTAGGTCAATGGGATATTGGGGTGTATTAAGAAGAGTGTGTCCAGCAGATCAAGGGAGGTTCTCCTCCCCCTCTATTCTGTCCTGGTGAGACCTCATCTTGACTACTGTGTTCAGTTTTGAGCTCCACAGTTTAAGAGGGACAGAGATCTGCTGAAGAGAGTCCAGCAGAGGGCTACAATGATGATTAGGGACTGGAGCACCGCCTTGTGAGGAGAGGCTGAGGGATCTGGGATATTTTAGTCTGGAGAAGAGAAAACTCAGAGAGGATTTAATAAATGTTTACAAATACGTGAGGGCTGGTCAGGAGCAGGAGACAGGCTCTGCTCACTTGCTCCCTGGGACAGGACAAGGAGCAATGGGTGTAAGTTGCAACACAAGAGGTTCTGCTTCAACACAAGGGGGAACTTTACTGTAAGGGTCACAGAGCACTGGCACAGGCTCCCCAGAGAGGTTGTGGAGTCTCCTTCTCTGGAGACTTTCAAGGCCTGTCTGGATGCATTTCTCTGTGATCTGTGCTAGATTGTGTGGTCCTGCTCTGGCAGAAGATTTGGACTCGATTTCTTTGGTTCCTTCCAACTCCTGACATCCTGAGATCCTGTGATCCACTCCACAACACCATTGTACAACATCCCAGAGTTAGCACGTGCAGCAGAGTGGTTGTGCCAGCAATAGAGATCTGTGCAGCACTTCCTCAGGTGTAGTTCCTCATGTGTATGTGCAATTCAGGGGTAGCTCCACTGCACATGCAGCCCCACAACACAGTGCTCTGGTGCCTGTCACCAACATGTCCATGGTATCATCTATCTACTTTCTGTGTATTATTACCTTCAGACAGTGCTGAGGTAAGGCCATTTGAAACAGTAAGTATGCCTGATCCTGTACCATAGACCCTCAAATGTATTGGACATTGACCATGAACAGCTTCTATATTTTTCTAGACTTACATTCATATCTCAATACTTCTTACAAACACATCTTCAGCCTCTGAAAGGTGAGAAAATAAAACAGAGAAGCCAAAAGTAGTAAAGGCTATTTTTTTAAGCTGGAAAATCAGCAGAAAAATGGATTTTTTTAGTTCACAGAATGTTATGGGTTGGAAGGGAATGCCAGAGATCATCTAGTTCAACCCTCCTGCCAAAGGAGGATCACCTAGGCCAGGCTGTACAGAAACACATCCAGGTGGATTTTGAAAGTCTCCAGAGAGTGAGGCTCCACAGTCTCTCTGGGCAGCCTGTTCCACTGCTCACCCTCACTCTAAGGAAGTGTCTCTTCATGTTGAGGTGGAACCTTCCGTGTTCCAGCTTCATAGAATCACAGAATCAGTCAGGGTTGGAAGGGACCACAAGGATCAGCTAGTTCCAACCCCCCTGCCATGCCCAGGGACACCCTGCCCTAAAGCAGGCTGGCCACAGCCTCATCCAGCCTGGCCTTAAACACCTCCAGCCATGGACCCTCAACCACCTCCCTGGGCAACCCAGTCCAGGCTCTCACCACTCTCATAGTGAAGAACTTCCTCCTCACATCCATTCTGAACCTCCCCGCCTCCAGCTTTGCTCCCTTTCCCCTAGCTTGTACCTGTTGATTCTTGTTCTGTCACTAGGTATGACCAATAAGAGGCTAGAATCTTCATCCATTAATTTTTGCAGCTTATGATTAATCTGACCCTACTGTTTGCTCTTCAGCTAATGGCAATTCCCTCCTTTCCTTCAATATAAATAATAATTTATGCTTCATTTCATGCCTGTGTTATAGCTGTTCTCTTCTTGCTATTTTTCCTGTCTACTCTCCCACTACAGAATCATAGAATCATCCAGATTGGAAGAGACTTCCAAGATCATCCAGTCCAACCTAGCACCCAGCCCTAAACAATCAACTAGACCATGGTACTAAGTGCACCATCCAGGCTTTTTTTAACACCTCCAGGAATGGCAACTCCACCACCTTCCTGGGCAGCCCATTCCAATCACAAGATCACAGGATGTTAGGGGCTGGAAGGGACCCAAGGAGATCGAGTTCAACCCCCCTGCCAGACCAGGACCACACAATCTAGTACACCCAGACAGGCCTTGAAAGTCTCCAGAGAAGGAGACTCCACAACCTCTCTGGGGAGCCTGTTCCAGTGCTCTGGGACTGTTACAATAACGAAGTTCCCCTTGTGTTGAGGTGGAACCTCTTGTGCTGCGACTTACACCCATTGTTCCTTGTCCTATCCCAGGGAGCAAGTGAGCAGAGCCTGTCCCCCCTCTCCTGGCCAGCCCTCAGATACTTATAAACATTTATCAAATCCCCTCTAAGTCTTCTCTTCTCCAGCTTAAAAAGCCCCAGATCCCTCAGCCTCTCCTCATAAGCCATGCCCTCCAGTCCCCTAATCATCCTCATAGCCCTCTACTGGACCCTCTCCAGCAGATCCCTGTCCCTCTTAAACTGGGGAGCCCAAAGGCAAATCACTCTCTCACTTTCCTACTTGCTCCCCATGTATACTCTTCAGAAATAGTCATATGATTTTTTTAACATTAATTCTTTTTTCCTGATCAAGGCACAAAGCCAAAATATTTCATTACAAACAGACAGAGTAATTTTTTTCCAGGCTTTACTTATATCCTGGAAGTCAATGCAGGACAAAAATTGCTGTGCTAAAAGAATGCAAGACAGTTTCCCTGGCTTACTCTAGTGTAAGGAAGCTGCTGTAGAAAGAAGAAAGATTATATATTCCAAATCATCTCAGCTACCCTCTTTATCATTATTATTGCCTCCATTTTCCACTGCATTTTAGAGTATATTCTAAATGGAATATTAATATTCATTTCTTTCTTCTTCATGAGGGTTCAGATAATTTGGGATAATTAAAGGAGAGGGGATAGAAGAATGCATCTTGGGGTTATAAATCTCTGAGGAATGTGTTAGTTTTGCATTTTAGTGCCGCTGGAAAATGTAAATGCTTCAATTAGTGTAAAAATCAGAGGCTGCCTCTCTCATTAACAACGAGGCCTCTAACCTCTCACCTTGCCCATATCTGAATCAGAGGATTCTGAAATGGAAAAAGTTGGCCCATTTTCCTAAACACAGAAATTACTCTTTAAAAAAGGTAACCAGAAAATATCACCCCACTTTTTTTTTTTTTTTCCTTTCTTAAAGAGCTAATTAGTTTCCAGAAAAGTCTTCTCCAGAGGAGTTAGTGCCCTGTTGTATTGGACCAGTAAGCAGGTGTGCCTTTGGGTACCATTACAATAGAGATATGAGGGGCTGGGTGTATGCAGTAGTGGGATGAATCTCTTCAATCTAAATCATAGAATCATAGAATCAGTCAGGGTTGGAAGGGACCACAAAGATCATCTAGTTAGAACCCCCCTGCCATGCCCAGGGGCACCTTACCCTAGAGCAGCCTGCTCACAGCCTCAGCTAGCCTGGCCTTAAACACCTCCAGCCATGGACCCTCAACCACCTCCCTGGGCAACCCAGTCCAGCCTCTCACCACTCTCATGCTCAACAACTTCCTCCTCACGGCCAGTCTGAATCTCCCCACCTCCAGCTTTGCTCCATTCCCCCTAGTCCTGTCACTCCCTGAGAGCCTGAAAAGTCCCTCCCCATCTATTTTGTACCCCCCCTTCAGATACTGGAAAGCCACAAGAAGGTCACATTCCATGTGTCATAACAAACTTGTCAATAAGAGAGGTGAGGGCAGTTTTGCTGCTGCAGGAAGGTATCCTATAGCTAACGCAGCCTGAAACCTCCTAAAGGCTGATTGAAATCGATTCATACACAGGTGGAATGCTACAGATCTCTCTTCTCAGCCCTTACAAAGCGAGATTTAGTAGGAGATTTTTTTTATTTGTTGAGAGATTCTTATTATACCAAGTTCAATACTCCTCCAGTCCACAGTCACCAAGAAAGGCACACTTAAACAAATGCCTGATGTATTCAGTGTGTATGAGACCAAATAAATCAGAGGAAAAGAATATAGCTACTACTACACACATCCATTCTGGATGCATTCATTTCTAAGCCAGAGGCTGGGAAGCAAGGAGAAAAGCACTGCCTGGGCTGATGGTTATATTTCCTCAGTGAATAATTTGTGTGCATGTGATGGTTTGGGTGTTACTCACCTCCCAGGTCTTATGAAATCACCCAGACTAGACTCAGCCACTGGAAATTTGAAGACTGAAGATGTATTTACAGCTCAGTATGATATACAGGAAGATATTTACAATATATACAGAAATAGACAAGTTAAAAAGTAATACAAAAAACACAGCAGCCCTCCTAGAAACCAGAGTCCCCAGGAGGGGCTCCCAACCACCCTTCCATCTCCTTTCCACCCCTCTACCTTACCCCAGACTTTGCCTTATGTTCAAAGGTGAGTTTGGAGGGTCAGCCAGGTTGGAGGTTAGGAAGCAGATGGATTAGTCATACAGACAGCAGGTTAGGTTAGAGAGAAGTTCATGCAGCCCCAGACAGAAAGCGACTCCCTTATCTATATTTACGTTCCTGTTCTTATCCATCTCAGCAAGCCTATGAGTGCAGCAGACATCACCATTGTTTCCTTTTCACAGCCTATCAACTAATTATTCTCATCAAAACATTCTAGCTAGGCTCAAACTAGCACAGTGCAAAAGAGTAATGTGAAATTACCTGCTCCCTTTGCATGAAAAAAGCTAATCCAAAATGATTTCATTAATTGAACGATTAGCCTTCTGCTACCACTTCTGACCTGAGCTTTTTCTGCTAATTTTCCTGTTACTAGAGGATCTTCTAGGCAGTGTGCTCAACTCATATCATAAGGTTGCAACACTCTGATGTGTTTTCAAGCCCATCAGTCCTACTCACAATTTCTAATCCTTAACTTCCATCCTTGTATTATTCATGATAACGTTTTGTAAGGTTTGAATCAGGTTTTAATATATGAACTGTGTGTTCCTCTGTGATTTGTGTTAGGTAGTATTGTCCTACTTTAGCAGGGGAGTTGGAGTTGATGATCAACTTGGGTGGGTCCCTTGCAATCCCTAACACCCAGTGATCCTGTGAACTAGTTCACAGAGGTGCCCAGTCATCCAATGCATTCAGGATGTTGACCCAGCTTGCACAGAGTTTTCATAAAGGAATTGGTATGGTGACAGGCCATATTATCTCCTCATGCCACTCTCTGCAATCACAATATTTCTGTCACCCTTCAAATGCAGTCTAACTACCTCCAACAAAACATCAGGAAGCTTGCAGATGACACCAAGCTAGGAGCAGATGTTGATCTGTTGGAGGGTAGGAGAGCCTTGCAGG
>WAAF01010710.1:20389-39191 GCA_013400475.1 Tricholaema leucomelas
TGGGGAGATTGGAGGAGAGGGGAGGAGAGGAGAGGAGAGGAGAGGAGAGGAGAGTCAGACCCTGAATGTCTGGTTTCTGTAACATTAACCTCATTGAATGACAGTGGGAAAGCAGGTATTACATACTGCAATACAGAGGGGGAAGCAGTGGGAAGGGCAGTGGCACGATTGATGGCTTGTGACACATGGTCTTGATAACGCTATTATGCAGAAGAACAGACTTTGGCCACACTGTTTTGGGGATCAACTACATGAAGGGAGGCTGTAGGCTGTAGGGTGTAGGCAGGTGGGGGTTGGTTTCTTCTCCCAGGTAACCAGCAATAGAATGAGGGGATACAGTCTCAAGGTGTGCTGGGAGAGGTCTAGGATGGATATTAGGAGGAAGTTCTTCCCAGAGAGAGTGATTGGCATTGGAATGGGCTGCCCAGGGAGGTGGTGGAGTCACCATCCCTGGAGGTGTTCAAGCAAAGCTTGGCTGAGGCACTTAGTGCCATGGTCTAGTTGATTGGCTAGGGCTGGGTGCTAGGCTGGACTGGATGATCTTGGAGTTCTCTTCCAACCTAGTTGATTCTATGATTCTATGATTCTACCTCTACTTCCTAGAGCAGAAACCCTAACAGGAGAACACATTGTTAAGGAACTGTGGTTAGAAGGAGGCTCACTAATGCAACAAATGGTCAAGCAGAAAGTGCAAACCAGCAGATGCCAGACTATTTGAAGCCTGATACAGAACAAAAGGCCTGCCTCCTCAAACGAGGGCCAGTGCTGCAGAGGCCAGACAGAAACACATACCAGCTGGCCAGTCATGCAGAATGAAATCCCTCAAAGACTGTTTTCATCATAAGCAGCAGCTGACCTATCATGATTGACAGGACAGCTGACAAGAAGGCTTATTCCTTGGGTCCTCTTCCCTCAGTCTCAGTCACCGCTTCTGTCACGAGAGCCTGTGGCACATGCTTGCATGGTACAACCCTTATATTCATAGGGAATTGGACCTTCTTTTAGGTGGTCCCACATAAGGCAAGAACAAATTCCTGTTCAGACTGGCAGAAACCAGTTAAGTCAAAATCCCAGTGTGCCCTTGTCCCAGGTTGAGAATTATAGGGTTAAAAAATCTTCTGGGGACTAGAAGTTTGTTGTTCAATCCCATAATTCTGCTATCTCTTTATAAGCTCACAGCAAGACCAGCTCGCTCTCCTTTCCTCCTCCTGCCCCGTGGCTGGCGGCAGCCACTTTATGGGGAAGAACATGTAAGCAGCAGGCCTGTTCTGGGGCCTCCAGGGGCTTGTTTAGGCCTCTTGGGTGGTGGAGGCATTTGGAGGAGGGGGGAGGATTGGAGCACTGGGGAGTGTTTGATTTAGTTTTTGGGTTGGGGGAAAATTCAAGGGGGTTTGCCAGGGATGCAGTAATTGCTTTGTAATGTCTCTGTATTTCTCTCTAAATAGTGTTCTGTCATTTCTCCTCCAATTTCATTTGAGAGCTTAATTTCTGTCGTCTGTCTTTAAAAACCACTACAGCCCTGAGCAAGTCTTTAGCTCCTTAAGGGATCTGTATAGGTCTGGCCCAGTTTTGCTGGGCTCAGATGATGCTTTGACACTGGCCATTACCTCACAGCGATGGGGTGCATCTGACATCCTGTCTACATTACCATCTCCATCACTGCTGCCACAACTTTAGTTCTCCTACATTTCTCATTAGGGATGCAGACCTGGATGGCTGAGCCTATGCTTTGATTAGTTACTTTGTAAGCCTTTCTAAGCACACCGAGAGAGACTTTTTAGTGGTTCAAAGTGGGAAGCCTCACAGACAATGCATAATACAAGATAGGAGTGCAGAAGGTCCTGGGAAGAAATGAAAGCCAGAGCAAGAGAGGACCTTTTTGTAAAGTGAATATTTTGACCAGGAATACAATGAAATCCACGAATGGGAACTCTTCTTCAGAAGGCTGACAGGCTTTCCCAAACACACCCAGGCTACTGGTCTGACCAGAGCCCCTGCAAAGTCCTTATGAAGCAAGTGACAGGACAAAACAGCTTACAGGAAGGTAGGTATAAGAGGGGAGGATGTCTGAAACAGAGTCACACAACAAGGGAGACACTGGCTACAAAGTCCAGTTATAGAATCATAGAATCAACCAGGTTGGAAGAGACCTCCAAGATCATCCAGTCCAACCTAGCACCCAGCCCTAAACAATCAACTAGACCATGGCACTAAGGGCCCCATCCAGGCTTTGCTTAAACACTTCCAGGGACAGCGACTCCACCACCTCCCTGGGCAGTCCATTCCAATGCCAATCACTCTTTCTGTCAAGAACTTCCTCCTAACATCCAGCCTAGACCTCTCCCTGCACAACTTGAGACTGTGTCCCCGTGTTCTGTTGCTGATAGGAAGAACTTCATGTTGTTCTCTATCTACCTTTTCAGATCCAGACATTGAACTTGACTTTTTGGAGCTACTGGTACAAGTAATGAATCATGCATAATCATAAATCATATACCAATGAGGTCAGCCCGGAGCCTCCTCTTCTCCAGGCTAAACACCCCCATCTCCCTCAGCCTCTCCTCACAGGGCTGTGTCCCAAACCTCTCACCAGCTTCACTACCCTTCTCTGGACACGTTCCAGTATCTCAACATCTCTCTTGACTTGAGGAGCCCAGAATTGGACACAGTAGTCAAGGTATTGCCTGACCAGTGTTGAGTACAGTGTTGAGTTCTATATAACAGCTCTAATAAAATTAGGACACCTCCCAGAAAACAGAACTGTCAGCATGTGCAGGCTTTTTGGGTTGCCTACATGCTGTGTGCAGCTCTGTGTTTACATACAACTCATCTACTCTTCTCCTCAGAAGACCCACACATTTCAAATGGTTCTGTAGTTAGATTTCTTTATAGCAGCAGACAGTTTCAAAAATAATATCAGATGAGCCAAGGGAACAAACTCTTCTTGGACTGTTTCCCATCCCTGTTATTTTCATTAAAAACCAGGGGGAGCATTGGTGCACTGAGACTACGTCTGCTTGCGCTATGTGCCCGACTCAGGAAACGAGCAGTTTGTCATTACGGTGATTTCTGGCAATTCAGGCCATCACTGCCCTGAAACATAAAGTAATTCCTATTTCACCTCAAGTACTAGCATACAGATGCAAAATGTGTGTGCTAAATCTTAATCTACAAAGTGTCCCACCCAGCTGACTAGGAAATAAATCTGTACAATGCACAGCAAAAAAATCACCTGGACAGACTGGAGAGCTGGGCACAGAGGAACCAAATGAGGTTCAACCAGGACAAGTGCAGAGTCCTGCACATGGGCAGGAATAATAAACTGCACCAGTACAGGCTGGGAGGTGATCTGCTGGAGAGCAGCCTGGTGGGGAGGGACTTGGGAGACCGGGTGGGTAACAAGTTAGCCAGGGCTCAGCAAGGTGCCGTTGTGGCCAAGAAGGCCAATGGGATCCTGGGGGATATTAGGAAGAGTGTGTCCAGCAGATGAAGGGAGGTTCTCCTTCCTCTCTACTCGGACCTGGTGAGACCTCATCTTGAATACTGTGTTCAGTTTTGGGTTCCCCAGTCTAAGAGGAACAGGGATCTGTTGGAGAGGATCCAGCAGAGGGTGACAAGGATGATTAGGGGACTGGAGGGCATGGCTTATGAGGAGAGGCTGAGGGACCTGGGGCTGCTTAGTCTGGAGAAGAGAAGACTGAGAGGGGATTTGATAAATGTTTATAAGTATCTGAGGGCTGGTCAGGAGAGGGGGGACAGGCTCTGCTCACTTGCTCCCTGGCATAGGACAAAGAGCAATGGGTGTAAGTTGCAGCAGAGGAGATTCCACCTCAACACAAGGGGAAACTTCTTTAAGGGTCACAGAACACTGGAACAGGCTCCTCAGAGAGGTGGTGGAGTCTCCTTCTCTGGAGACTTTCAAGGCCTGTCTGGAAGCATTCCTCTGTGATCTGTGTGGTCTTGCTCTGGCAGAGGGCTTAGACTCTCTGGTCTCCTTGGGTCCTTTCCAATCCCTAACATTCTGTGATCCTGTGAAGTTGCCTGCATCACTTCAGGTCACATTCATCAAGTGATGGCTTGTGAGTGCTTTATACTGAAAATACAGAGGAGCTGAGTATTGTGATTCAAAGCCACTGCCCATCATTTCCCTTTACCTCAAGTTCCTTAATAAAAAAGGCCAGCTCCTTGGCTGCTGTCAATTAGTACAGTCCCAGTCAAACTGATGCTGAATTAAACAGGCTGAAGCTACGTGCCCTGACTCAAGAAGAATGATCTCTCTCCCATAATTACAACGAAGAAGCTCCTCTTTGTTTAAACATTCAGTTTTACAAAGGCTTTACAATCCAAACACTCACAAAGATTGGAAACTTTGTGGGCATCAGTCTAGATTATCTGAACCAGATTTGGGGACATTTAGGTAAACAGCTCCTAAGAAGAGTATACAACAAATGGAGGGGGGCAGGGTGGCAGTTTTGGAAGCCACAAATTGTGGCTATTGTTGCTGTCTTTCCATCCACACTTGTACCTTCGTCACTTAGTACAGTCACAAGCTGCTGAATGACATAGTGGAATGTGCCCAGAGAAGGGCGACAAAGCTGGCAAGAGGCCTGGAACACAGCCCGGTGAGGAGAGGCTGAGGGAGCTGGGGGTGTGCAGCCTGGAGAAGAGGAGGCTCAGGGCTGACTTCACTGCTGTCTACAACTACATGAAGGGAGGCTGTAGCCAGGTGGGGGCTGGTCTTTTCTGCCAGGCTACCAGCAACAGAACAAGGGGACACAGTCTCAAGTTGTGCCAGGGGAGGTCTAGGCTGGATGTGAGGAGGAAGTTGTTGCCAGACAGAGTGATTGGCATTGGAATGGGCTGCCCAGGGAGGTGGTGGAGTTTCCGTCCCTGGAGGTGTTCAGGAAAAGCCTGGCTGAGGCCCTTAGTGCCATGGTCTAGCTGACCAGACAAGGCTGGGTGCTAGGTTGTCCTGGATGATCTTGGAGGTCTCTTCCAACCTGGTTGATTTTATCATTCTATGATCTGTTATTTTTTGAGGAATAAAATGGGAAGTGGCATCCTTAAAATCAGCACTCTTACAACATGGTATGTTTTCATCCCACTGTTGCAGCACTTCTCTATGAAGCTCCCCATTTGTCATTCATGAACCCTCTCTTTCCTGTTGCCATCTGAGAACCATCTCTGCTTGCAGGTCAAGGTAACAGCTCTAAGGCAATCGAGGGATCTGTGAAGAAAAGGGTTAGGTGAGACAATTTGCCACATTTCAGGCTAAAGATCTGCATTATTTATTGAAAACATACCAAGGGAGTTAGCAAGCCTGTCCTTTACCGTGGGAAGCAGCATTGCAGGCTAAAATATGGAAAATCCCATATTAAATGAGAAGTCTGCCAACCCTGGGAGCTCACCCATAAAGTGGATTATTGTGTGCAGTCACAGAGGTTTTCTAGACTATTCATTTTCACATGAGCTGATAGCTCAAGGGGATGTTCAGACAGTGCCTGATGCCTTTGAACCTGACCTACAACCAGCCAATGTCAGTTCAAACCTGACCAATGGCAGAAAATGAAGGGAAAAAAAGGAAAGAGCGAGGCATGCTGTCATAGTCTGCCTCTGTCAAAGGAGTTTGTAGTTTGAGAGACACCAAACCAGCAGAGCAGAAAGCTGAGATGGTACTGAAACTGAGTGAATAGCACATGTACCAGAGGGGGTGGGGGAAGAAATGCAGAGCTGTGCAGGGATACAGAGAAGGTCTGGGCAAAGGGCATTGGGGTGGTAGAGGAAGACAAGAGGGACAGAATTTGGAGCTGCACAGCCATACTTCCATCTCTAGTAAAGTCCAAGGCAAGAAAATGAATACCTCCCTCTCCTTCCTGTCTCTTCCTCATCCTCAGTGGGACCTGGGCAACCCTTGCCCTGAATCACATGTAGTGAGAGTGGTGACTCAGTCATTCACCTTGGGAGCCAGCAGGAGGGCAACCCTTTCCATCTTCCCTGTGGCTTCTGCAAAACACAGAGTGCAAGACTGAAAATGCACCAGGTCAGTGTTTTGCAGTGTCCCAAGCACTGGCAGAGGTTAGGAAGGGAGGCACTGCTGACTGAGATGAGTGCAGGATTTCATGCCACGCACACCTCCCGTGTCTTTGCAGAAGGCACTTTCACTTAGCAGAGTTCCTCATGGAGATGAGCAGGTTACTTTATACTTCTTTAAAAATATCATTCTGTCTAAAGGTCTAGAGCCATAGAATCATAGATTCAGTCAGGGTTGGAAGGGACCACAAGGATCATCTAGTTCCAACCGTACCCTAGATCAGGCAAATCCCAAATCCACAAGCCCAATTGTTTCCCTTGAAAACAGCATACATTTTCCATCAAGATACATAAACTTGCCATCACCTGAATGATTTGAGAAGATGCAGTTCTTAAGAAAAACAAAAAATAGTCTCCCTGGTGGTTGAAAGATTGTTTCTAGGAGTATTTCTTTGGAATCAAACTGGCTTCAGTCAAAAGACATAGGAACTCAGTCCCACGACATCCATCACGGTCGGTGTGTGGTGCTGGTCACCTCCTACAGGAGGTAATCTGGATCAGGGAGATTGGCAAAGGCTTCAGATCTACAAGGAGGATCAAATCTCACTCTGGAATGGAGTGGTACTAGCAGGGTTCCCACTTGGCTGCTCTGGTTGCTTGCCCTTGTCAGCTGGACACTGAGGTCTTATTCCTATAAGCAAATCTGTCTTACTATCAGTCTCAGAATTTGGAAGTAGCTAGAATGTAGGAATCATTCTTCACCATACCCTATGCATGTGTTGGAGCCCAAAAGGGTCCTGATTCCACTTTTTGCTGTACTCAGAGATGGTCTGAGGGACAGCAAGAGAAATCGAGCTGAAAAATATGTAAGAAGGCAGGCAACACGCATTAAAAACACAGTTCCTCCCTCCATCTCCAGTGAGACAGGGAACAGACTGAAGCAGGTTGCTAGGCTGGCAAGGAGGGAATGCGATAAAGCAAGCCTGGCTGAAGTTGATGCAGGGGATTTCACAAATGGATGACATACAAGGAATGCAAGAACTACTCATATGTGCAGTTAAATAACCCCAGAAGCATGCAGAACTCTAGCAGGCGGCTGCCTTTGATGCATATATAGCAATAGGTGCCAGCTGACAAGGACTTACAGGCTCCTAAAATACTCACAGATTAAGACAGGAAAGGAGGTGGATCTGGAAGTCATAGCCAACAGATATGCCTGACAGCAGGTTGGAGAAGGAAGGATATTCACATGCTTAATGTGGGGGTTTTGATTACGTGACTGTCACATTCAGACTTACGGAACTTCTCTCCACGTAATAGAGGACATAACTTCTCACGGTGTGACCAAGCTCCCAGGAGCAGAGAAGAAGAACACGACAGCCACACGGCCTCTCCTTCACAGGCATGCCAATGTCTCTACTGCTACTGTAGCTGAAGAGGCAGAAAGAGACTCACTTCCAAATAAACTATTTCTCTTCTGTTAAAAAGCAAAGAAACTGGGTGAGGACTGCTCACGCATCGTAAAGCTCTTTGCAGTCAAGATGACCTTCTTACATTGTTTAGTTTGGGGGCAATTTGGAGCAGCAATCTAAAAGGGAAATTTTCCATAACCTATTGCCAGTTACTTGAATCAGTGATTTCCAAATTGTAGGCCACAGACAGCTGGTTGGTCACATGTGTCTGGCACTCCTCCTTTCTCTTGCTGCTTCAGCCTGAGCACCACTAAAAATATACCATGGTTTTCTGGTACTGCATTCTCATGTGATCACTAGCTAGGGTTGAAATGAGGATGTAAAAAAACTACAGATGTGAGAGATGGAAAAGTGGTGCTCCACGGGCCAGAAGGGAGGCATGGGTAACTTGGGTAGAATGAGCTTGCTTAGGTGACCTGCAAAGCCAAACTCCCACTTAAGGAAGAAAACAGATACTCAAAACAATTGGATGTACTGGGAAATTACAGCACGTCAGCTGAGGCAGCTGAAATCTGTTTTTATGGTTTGATGTTACTTTTTACCTTTTCTTTTGACTGTATCTCTAACCCCATATTATCCTGCTGTGCTAGTTTGAGGCTAGCTGGGATACTTTGGTGAGAAGAAATAGATTACAGGCTGTGAAAAGGAAACAATGGTGGTGTCTACTGCACTCATAGGCTTGCTGAGATGGATTAAAAACAAGAACATAAACATAGATAATGCAGTGGCTCTCTGTTGCAGCTGGTGCCTATACTTTTCTCCCTAACCTGCTTTCTGTGTAACTAATCCTTCTGCTTTCTAACCCCATTGGCCAATTCTCCAAACTCACCTTGCACAAAAGGCAAAGTCTGGGATAAGGTAGAGGGGTGGAAGGAAGGTGGAAGGGTGGTTGGGACCCCTCCTGAGGACTCTGGTTTCTGGGAGGGCTGTTGTGTTTCTGTATCACTTTTAACTTGTATATTTCTGGATTCTATGATTCTATGATTCAGTTAGAGAGATTATGAGGATATGAGGAGAGGCTGAGGGGGTTGGGAGTGTGCAGCCTGGAGAAGAGGAGGCTCAGGAGTGACCTCATTGCGGTCTACAACTACCTGAAGGGAGGTTGTAGCCAGGTGGGGGTTGGTCTCCCCTGCCAAGAAACCAGCAACAGAACAAGGGGACACAGTCTCAAGTTGTGCCAGGGGAGGTCTAGGCTGGATGTTAGGAGGAAGTTGTTGCCAGAGAGAGTGATTGGCATTGGAATGGGCTGCCCAGGGAGGTGGTGGAGTTGCCGTCTCTTGAGGTGTTGAAGAAAAGCCTGGCTGAGGCACTTAGTGCCATGGTCTGGCTGACTGCATAGGGCTGGGTGATAGATTGGAGTGGATGATCTTGGAGATCTCTTCCAACCTGGCTGATTCTATTCTATGATTCTATGTCTATAGCTGTAAATATTATAAATATCTGCTTGTATATTGTGCTAAGCTATAAATATAAAGCTTCATTCCTTAACTCCCAGTGGGCTGAGTCTAGTGTGGGTGATTTCATAGGAGTGTGGGGGTGGCTAACACCCAAACCATCACACCTGGGACTACTTACACTGTACCAGGGAGTGTGACTCTGCTCACCTAACATCATGAGGCCGGGGTACTGGGATGTACTGTCAGAGAGACAGCAGTAGAGATGTAACTTCAGGGTATGTAATGCTTGAGAGACTAGTTAATAAACAGCTGTGCCATCTGAACAACACACCATTTGGGCATATGAGGCTGTGCCAAGCAGCTGCATTTTGCTTGTAGGCAAAATTGTCCACACACCTGCCAGTACCCCAGATCTGCAGCCCGTTGTGTGACCCAAATATTTCTGACTCTTAACCACCAGCTGCATGCCTAGTGGGCTGTGTGGGGGTGCAAGGGAGTGCAGCCATCTCAAGAAGCATCTGGATCAAGACTGATTTCTATGTCTTTTCTATCAGCAAAGAAAAAAAGGGAAAACAGGCCTGAGCAGTTTTCCTGTTTCTAAGGCAGAAGCAGGGACGTGACTAGGGAGGATGTGGGTCTGTAAAGCTTAAAATAAACTTAGAACAAGAACCAGTCAAGCCTCAGTTTATGTTCCTCATCACTTTATGTTGCCTGTCACATTTGTTCTCCTTGACAAAAATGGGTGGCTCCGCTCTGCTGCTCCACGTTGCCCAGAATCTTACTGAGGCAGTTTATTTCATAGAATCATCATAGAATTACCCAGGTTAGAAGAGACCTCCAAGATCATCCAGTCCAACCAAGCACCCAGCCCTAGCCAATCAACTAAACCATGGCACAAAATGCCTTATCCAGTCTTTTCCTGAGCACATCCAGGGACACCAACTCCACCTCCTACCTGGGCAGCCCATTCCAATGCCAATCACTCTCTCTGGCAACAACTTCCTCCTAACATCCAGCCTAGACCTCCCCCAGCACAACTTGAGACTGTGTCCCCTTGTTCTGTTGCTGCTTGCCTGGCAGAAGAGACCAACCCCACCTGGCTACAGCCTCCCTTCAGGTAGTTGTAGACAGCGATGAGGTCACCCCTGAACCTCCTCTTCTTTGGAGCTCAACTGCACTGAACTGCACACTGTAATATCCTGTAGATTCCTAATGGTGGACACACAGTAATATCACCTACCTCCACACCAGAAGGCATTCAGGAGCCAGTTCCAAGAAGCTACAGGACTGCAGGCAGGACAAATAAAGCCCTTACATGTTTTTCATCCAGGCAGCTGCATGCAGTTCAGCAGGAAACTGTTATGTTCTATGTGACTAGTTCACAGACATGAACAAGAGATTACTGAGAGACTGAGTCAACAGCTGGGTTCTCATGTCCATCTGTGTCATAGTCATGTCACTAAAAATCAAATGCTCACCAGAGGAATTTTACATCAAATGTGCATGCTAAAGCATTTAATATAAAGGAAACAGCAAAACATTAAACAAAAATATGTCATTGTGCTAGTTTGAGCGTAGCTGGGATATTTCAATGAGAAGATTACAGGCTGTGAAAAGGAAACAATGGTGATGTCTGCTGCACTCATAGGCTTGCTGAGATGTATTAAAACAAGAACACAAACATAAATAACAGAGTTGTTCTTTCTCTGGCTCTGTCTTCCTGCACTTCTCTAACTTGCTGTCCAACTAATCCTTCTGCTTCCTAGCCTCCCTGGCCGATTCCCAAAACTCACCCTGAACATAAGGCAACGTCTGGGATAAGGCAGAGGGGTGGAAAGAAGGTTGAAGGTTGGTTGGGAGACCTTCCTGAGGACTCTGGTTTCTGGGAGGGCTGTTGTGTTTCTGTATTACTTTTTAACTTGTCTATTTCTGTTTATAGCTGTAGATACTGTAAATATCTGGTTGGATATTGTGCTAAGATGTAAATATAAAGCTCCATTCTTTAATTTCCAGCTCGGCTGAGTCTAGTCTGGTGATTTTTCTTAAGGCGGGGGAGGGGGTAGGTAACACCCAAACCATTACAGCCATGCAGATGCAAAAGTTTTCCTGCTACTGCAATGACAGATGAAGTGCAAGTTTTCAGGAAAAAGTAGACAGAAATTCAACCATTTTGCCTGAAATGTCCCTTTAATCTCCCTGAAATGTCTCTTTAAAAAGGTGTCCAGGAATGAAAGACTGAACTGACCTATTCCATTTAAGAGAAATAAACAGGAGGAAAAGAGCAGCAAAAGTTGAACAATTTCACAGAATCACAGAATTAACCAGGTTGGAAAAGACCTTCAAGATCATCACATCCAACCTATTACCCAAATCTTGCCTCTTCCTTTCTACACCTGAAACACTACATCTTTATTCATAAGCAAATGTTTGAATAAAATAAGGATGACTCAGGTAGCTTCTTGGGAGAAGTGAGAAAAAGCCCATTAAGATCCTCCTGGGCCACTTCTCTAAGAGACTTCACCAACCACACCAGATTTAGCTATTCAACAATTCATGCAATTCAAGAGAGATGTTGAGATACTGGAACATGTCCAGAGAAAGGCAATGAAGCTGGTGAGAGTCCTGGAACACAAACTCTGTGAGGAGAGGCTGAGGGAGCTGGGGGTGTGCAGCCTGGAGAAGAGGAGGCTCAGGGCTGACCTCATTGCTGTCTACAACTACCTGAAGGGAGGTTGTAGTCAGGTGGAGGTTGGTCTCTTCTGCCAGGCAACCAGCAATAGAACAAGGGGACACAGTCTCAAGTTGTATTGGGGGAGGTCTAGGCTGGATGTTAGGAGGAAGTTGTTGCCAGAGAGAGTGATTGGCATTGGAATGGGCTGCCCAGAGAGGTGGCGGAGTCACTGTCCCTGGATGTGTTCAAGAAAAGCCTGGATGAGGCACTTGGTGCCATGGTCTGGTTGATTGGCTAGGGCTGGGTGCTAGGTTGGACTGGATGATCTTGGAGGTCTCTTCCAACCTGGCTGATTCTGTAATTCTATGAAATTTAGGAAGAACTTCAATCAACCTACTGAAGGTTACTATCTGCCTTCTTGTCAGTACTAGGACTGGAATCCAAGACTAGCTGGCCTTCAGTCAAAGGCTTAGTCTCACCTATCCTATATATAGATTGTTGTATCATATGTTCCCCCTTATTGCTATGCAACTGGGTGTCAGAGCAAAAACACAATTAAACATTGAACTCCAGGCCCATTGGAACAGATGTTGAGAACGTTTTTCTCCACTGCACTTGTCTAAAAGGTGGCCAAGCTCAGTGACCAATGCTCAGGTTGACTTTCCTAAGAAGGATTTTGACCCTGACTTCTGAGGAAGGGAATCTGTTGCAGTTTGCTCTTTGAAAAATCTTAAACTGTTTGATTACAGCAAGAGCTGATTAAGTCTTCTTGTACCTAAGTGAAATATTGCCTCCAGCTGAGGAGTAGTCCCATAAACACAGTTGTTTCACTGCCAGTTGCAACCCTGCTTGAGAAGACATGCCAGTTCTTACCAGCAAAGCCTGGACTCCCATGTTCCTGCTGTCATCACCTACATGTCAGCACTCCTTAAGGAGTGCTCAAAGCCTTTTCTCAAGGCTCAGGATTATGGCACCACTTTTATACCTGATCTAATTTTCGCTTATATTTCCTCAAAGCAGTGGTCAAGATGTCATTCCCACAGACATTACATTTATATGTGTGAAATTGTTCTGTTTGACAACATCATGAAGGTACTGAGAGACAATCATTTATTTCTGATGTGCCTTAAGGCAACATCCCAGCTGCAGAAAATCAGCAGATACCTGCCATTGACTTTGCTCAGGAGGTTATTTTTTGTCTGAGTGGTCTCCATCATCCTAATGACAAATCAGGGGAATATTTGCTCCAGGTTGGAAACTTGTTTTCTGCAGTGTATCTCTCTTGCCTTGTTATCACCAGTATGTAAACCAGAGATGTATATTCATTCACTGAAGGGTTCTTCTTTACCATGTGTTATGCTTTTGATCTGTAAGGTGCCAAAATAAGATGGTTTCCAGCAATGGGTTTAGATTTTTTTCCAAAACACAGAAGGGACTGCCACCACAAACACTTGTGTGCAATCAGGGCCTGATGATGAACCACAGAATCATAGAATCAGCCACGTTGGAGAGAACTCCAAGATAATCCAGGCCAACCTAGCACCCAGCCCTAAACAATCAACTACACCATGGCACTAAGGGCCTCAGCCAGGCTTTTCTTGAACACATCCAGGGACGGTGACTCCACCACCTCCCTGGGCAGCCCATTCCAATGCCAATCACTCTCTCTGGCAACAACTTCCTCCTAACATCCAGCCTAGACCTGCCCTAGCACAACTTGAGACTGTGTCCCCTTGTTCTATTGCTGGCTGCCTGGCAGAAGAGACCAACCCCCACCTGGCTACAACCTCCCTTCAGGTAGTTGTAGACAGCAATGAGGTCCCCCCTGAGCCTCCTCTTCTCCAGGCTGCACACCCCCAGCTCCCTCAGCTCTCCTCACAGGGCTGTGTTCCAGGCACCTCACCAGCTTTGTTGCCCTTCTCTGGACACATTCCAGTATCTCAACATCTCTCTTGAATTGAGGAGCCCAGAACTGGACACAGCACTCAAGGTGTGGCCTGAACAGTGTTGAGTACAGAGGAAGAATAAACTTCTTTGTCCTACTGGACACACTGCTTCTGACACAGGCCACGATGCCATTGGCTCTGCTGGCTACCTGGGCACACTGCTGGCTCATGTTCAGCTACTCTCTACCAGTACCCCCCAGGTCCCTTTCTTCCTGGCTGCTCTCCAGGTACTCTGTCCCCAGCCTGTATGCTGCTTGGGGCTGTTGTGGCCAAAGTGTAGAACTCTGCGCTTGGTGTTGTTCAATCTCATCCCATTGGCCTCTGCCCACCCATCCAGCCTGGCAAGGTCCCTCTGCAGGTCTCTCCTATTGTCCATCAGATCCACAGCTGCTCCTAGCTTGGTGTCATCTTCAAAGCTATGATACACTGCTGTACTGTTGATATATTTTCACCTTTCTAATTTTTATATGTGCACCTGTTTTAACTCCATGTACACAGATATGAAATTTGTCTGTTTGGGACTTTATGTTTTTTTTTCAGTACAAAACTGCATAAAAAAGACAGCTAATCAATTTCATAGTCAGTGCTCACCCAGCAGGAGACAATTCATACTGACATCTGATACCTGCTGGCTGCTGCAACCAATTATGCCAGCTGCCAGAGACTGAGGCTGTCGAAATAACAGTGTCGATGGTGCAATCAAACTATTTAAGATTCTGGAAGTGTGTTGTGCTTAGTTCAGTGCATTGTCAAATTCCTACCATAAGCAAAATAGTGACACCTACTCCTTTTTTTGTTAACTTCTTAACTAGCAAAGAGATACACATTACTTCAATGTAAAGTTGCATCTTTGGATATAGAACTGAATCTGCCCTAAGGCTAAATTTCAAAAGTTTGGATAGAATGTGAATGAAAAGTGAAATAAACAGGATGAGAATTTATAGCAATACGTCTTTACTAGATCCTGCTATGAGATTGCATGGCAGCCCTCAAGGCAAGACCATGTGAACTGCCTGCCCAGTGTCTTGCAGTGTGCTAGGGAACACTGCTCTCATATCATGTTTGCTGCTTTCCTGACATTGGCTAACACAGTCTCAAGTTATGCTGGGGGAGGTCTAGGCTGGATATTAGGAGGAAGTTTTTCACAAAGAGAATGATTGGCATTGGAATGGGCTGCCCAGGGAGGTGGTGTAGTCACCGTCCAGGGAGGTGTTCAAGCAAAGCCTGGATGAAGCACTTAGTGCCATGGTCTAAGTTGATTGGACAAGGCTGGGTGCTAGGCTGGACTGGATGATCTTGGAGGTCTCTTCCAACCTGGTTGATTCTATGACCTCCCAGCTCCTACAGCATTCCCTAATCTTCCACAAAAAGATCTCCTAGAGATGTAGCCTTTCCTTTCCCATTAATGCTGTTCAGGCATTTACAGTAATTGTAAATGCCAGTGCGTAGTTTAAAATGTTTTCTTCAAAGACTTCCAAACTACTATACCTGTGTTAATCCTCAGTTAATATGTTTTTAATATGCAATGGGGCTTTTAATATTAGAACAAATAACTGTCATTAAACTCTAACTGAAATGCATAGTTGGGATTCCAATTTAAAATGTTACTCTTAAATCTTTCAGACATCAAGACTTAGGGCTAAACTAATCTCAGATACTACATGTCACTGGCAATCATTCTATAACGCACCAATGCCTCAATCTTAATTACATATCAGGACATTTTAACTCAAACATGGGAGAAGTTCCACAGAACTTTAGCCTCTTCACCCACAGACCTCCAACTCCTCTAGGAAAATGCATGAAATCACAGAATCACAGAATATCTTAGATTGGAAAAGACCTTCAAGATCATCGAGTTCAGTCATTAGTTTCACAATGACGAGCCCATGACTAAACCAAATCCCTCAGCACAAGATCTAATCACTAGGAATAGCTATGGCTAGAAAGGACCATCAGGATCATCCAGTCCAAAATCTATGAACTATATCCAGTTCTGATTATCAGTTTGGATGGGACAGTGTGCCAAAAGTATTAATTAATTGTGGATGTTAACCACTGTATTAACGACATGAGTTAGAATCCATATGTGAGCAACTCACCAAGATAAGATAAAGAATACGTGCACTGAAAAAACCTCAAGCATTGTTCAATTAATTACTGAACTAATTATGCCCGTTCCAACAACAGATATTGACTTGCTCCACATTGCTATATGTTTAAATTTTAGACCTATTGCTGGTAATGGGCTGGCCAGGGAGGTGGTGGAGTCATCGTCCCTGGACCTGTTCAAGGCAGGATTGGACGTGGCACTTGGTGCCATGGTCTAGCCTTGAGCTCTGTGGTAACGGCTTGGACTTGATGATCTATGAGGTCTCTTCCAACCTTGGTGATACTGTGATACTGTGATACTGTAATGAAAATAGTAGACTTAATATAAACAGAATTGATGCACATCCAGGAGATATCTGGCATTTAGCAATATCTTTCCCTTTTTCCTTTTCCTCATAGCATTAGTCAGAATCCTGTCTTTTTCCTTTTCAAATTATCTGTCACACTGCCTGCAAATTCACAAATGATTCTTTCAGGATATTTTGAGCCCAAGTTAGCCAAAAATAGTTGGGAGTGGGGAGGAGGCAATTTCATAGAATCATAAAATCAGTCAGGGTTGGAAAGGACCACAAGGACCATTTAGTTCCAACCCCCCTGCCATGGGCAGGGACACCCTAACCTAGAGCAGGCTGGCCACAGACTCATCCAGCCTGGCCTTGAACACCTCCAGGGACAGTGACTCCACCACTTCCCTGGGCAGCCCATTCCAATGCCAGTGACTCTGGCAACAACTTCCTCCTAACATCCAGCCTAGACCTTCCCCATCACAACTTGAGACTGTGTCCCCTTTGTTCTGTTGCTGGTTCCCTGGCAGAAGAGACCAACCCCCACCTAGCTACAGCCTCCCTTCAGGTAGTTGTAGACAGCAATGAGGT
Organism: Tricholaema leucomelas; assembly: GCA_013400475.1. Lineage (NCBI taxonomy): Eukaryota > Metazoa > Chordata > Aves > Piciformes > Lybiidae > Tricholaema lacrymosa > Tricholaema leucomelas. The sequence continues at coordinate 36,893 of WAAF01010710.1, forward strand.
CAGCCCTGAGTCTCCTCTTCTCCAGGCTAAACACCCCCAGCTCCCTCAGCTTCTCCTCATAGGGCTGTCTTCCAGGCACCTCATCAGCTTTGTTGCCCTTCTCTGGACACATTCCAGTATCCCAAGATCTCTCTTGACTTGAGGAGCCCAGAACTGGACACAGCACTCAAGGTGTGGCCTGACCAGTGCTGAGCACAGGGGCAGAATAACCTCCCTTGTCCTACTGGCCACACTGTTCCTGATCCAGGCCAGGATGCCATTGGCTCTCCTGCCCACCTGGGCACACTGCTGGCTCATGTTCAGCTACTATCTAACATTGAAGATGATGGTTTATTTTCCTAACTCAGAAACCTATTTACACCTTAAAACAATGTTTCATTTCCAAAACACACAGCTATCAGAACAAATAGAATATAAATTTGCATTGTGTTCAGAAGCTCCACATAAAAATAAATAGTGAAAATCTGTCTAACCAGATCCCAGCTATGTCAAAGACTTTCATTTTTCAATCATCATTTTGGACCACTTTTAACAGATGTTAAAAGCGTTAAAAGGTTTTTACAACATGTTTGCATCTGGCTTCCACTACACCAACTTCCTTGCCTAGCATCTAGACAACTACAGCTCATGTCTTATAAACAACAGCAACAAAACTCCCACAAAAACCAAAGACAAAGCAACACAAGCATTTACTTCAGCAAGATTATGTTATGTCTAAAATTAAATTATAAAGAACAAGAGTAACTACCAATATGTGGATGTGTGGAAAAAAGCACAAGGGCTGCAGTAATAAGATCACACAGCTAATTTCAGGCTCCAGTGCCTTGCAACTTCTAGAAGGCAGGACTTTGCCTGCAAAGGAGGCCAGGAAAGAAAGACTCGAGATTTGGTTGTAAAGTTTTTGAAGTTTGGGCATTTATGTTCAGATTTATGTTTCGCTGTACAGTGAAGTGAAGATAAAGAGAAGAAACTAAAGATAACTTCAGAAATTAGCTACCAGTTTCCAAACCTTCAAAGAGACAGAATTTCATTCAGGCCCTGGGACAGTGTTCACTTCATGCTTCCTTCAGCATGCTCAGATGTCCCTAGATTTTATGTACATAATTTGAGATGTCTAAAGTACCACTGAACTCAAATGAATTCTGATTAACTGTCCAAAGTCTGAATCAATAAGTGAGCTAACTGCAACTAGTTGTCCCTATGGGACTGTCACAAGGCTGATAAAAATCAGACAGTTGCAGGAGCAAGCCATCACAGATGCTTACTCTTCCCTAAAGAACAGTTTACGCTTACACGAAACCTGAGATTGCCACTGATGGATAACATGCTACATCTACATAGAATCAACCAGGTTGGAAGAGACCTCCACTATTATCCAGTTCAACCTATCACCCAGTACTAAACAATCAACTAGAACATGGCACTAAGGGCCTCAGCCAGGCTTTTCTTCAACACCTCCAGGGATGACGACTCCATCACCTCCCTGGGCAGCCCATTCCAATGCCAATCACTCTCTCTGCAACAACTTCCTCCTAATATCCAGCCTAGACCTCCCCTAGCACAACTTGAGACTGTGTCCCCTTGTTCTGTTGCTGGTTGCCTGGCAGAAGAGACCAACACCTACCTAGCTACCACCTCCCTTCAGGTAGTTGTAGCCAGCAATGAGGTCACCTCTGAGCCTCCTCACACCCCCAGCTCCCTCAGCCTCTCCTCACAGAGCTGTGTTCCAGGCCCCTCACCAGCTTTGTTGCCCTTCTCTGTACATGTTCCAGTATCTCAACATCTCTCCTGAATTGAGGAGCCCAGAGTTGGACACAGGACTCAAGTGTTTAGTACAGGGAAAGAATAACCTCCCTTGTCCTACTGGCCACACTGTTCCTTATACCTTAGTTTCCACAAGAATTGGAAAATATTTAGCTCCATAATATTGGCCAAAGGAACAGACAGAGAATCACAGCACAGACACAGTTTCACACTTTTCTCTACCTCATGAATCACAAGAAATAGGATACTAGAGGTGCTGGACCATCGTCAGTCTGCTTCAATCTATGGATGACAGCGTATCCTTCTCAAAAATAAAAAAATAAAGTAGCATGATAAATGTATAGGGAAAAAATAATTTTGAAATGCCACGTCCCAGTGTTCAGATAGTGGTATGATGATAGATGTACAGATTTCCATGTCATCCACACTGTATTGCTAGTATAAATCATGATATCAGTGAATTAAGACATAAAGAGGAAGGGAGGAAGGAAGGAAGGAAGGAAGGAAGGAAGGAAGGAAGGAAGGAAGGAAGGAA
>WAAF01010710.1:39518-58578 GCA_013400475.1 Tricholaema leucomelas
AAAGGAAAGGAAAGGAAAGGAAAGGAAAGGAAAGGAAAGGAAAGGAAAGGAAAGGAAAGGAAAGGAAAGGAAAGGAAAAAAGAAAAGAAAAGAAAAGAAAAGAAAAGAGAAAAGAAAAGAAAAGAAAAGAAAAGAAAAGAAAAGAAAAGAAAAGAAAAGAAAAGAAAAGAGAAGAGAAAAGAAAAAAAAGAAAAGAGAAGATGGTCTCATGAGCCATGGGCACTGGAACAAATTTCTGCTGCAGGTACAAAACCATTGACAAGAGCAAATGCTTCTTTCAAAGGAGCTTTGTCCACCTGCAACACATTGCAGCTTGGTCCATTGACTCTTTCCAGCTTGAAGAAATTTCTAAAAGTTAAACTGCCAGTGTATTCTCTGCCTCCAGGAAAAATAAGAGGCATTACTAGGAACAGCTTTCTGAGGTTTCTGCTACATGTCAAGGTATTGTTACTAACTAGCATCTTCTCCTTTACATAATGTTCAAGTGCTCCGGAGGTTTTAATGATGTGCTTTGACTGTGTTTCCCCATAGGTGAAAAGAGGGAGAAGTAAACTGAAATAACCCTTCCAGCAGTGACAGCTAGAGTCAGCTCAGAGGTGGAACAGGTGCCTTGTCTGAAAAATACCTGCAGAGCCTCAAATGCACCTCTAGCCCTGGATATGCACAGAAAGATGTGGAAACCTTTTCTAGGATGTTTTCTGCAGGCATCTGTTCTCCTTTGAGCTCTTTCAGATGAAGAACTGCTGTCCAGTGTTAAGACTTCAAGTCTGAAGGCTGTGATGGAAGTGCTCATCAAGTCTCTTTTGATCACTTATCAGCAGTCCTAGCTAAGTGGGGAAGTCTCAGTGGACTGGAGGGTAGGAAACAGAGATTGAAAGCAGCACCTGGATAACTACAAGCAGCACTACAGGCTGGGGATAGAGTGGCTGGAGAGCAGACAGGCAGAAAGGGACCTGGGGGTACTGGTAGATAGTAACTGAACATGAGCCAGCAGTGTGCCCAGGTGGGCAGGAGAGCCAATGGCATCCTGGCCTGGATCAGGATCAGTGTGGCCAGTAGGACAAGGGAGGTTATTCTGCCCCTGTACTCAACACTGGTCAGGCCACACCTTGAGTGCTGTGTCCAGTTCTGGGCTCCTCAATTCAAGAGAGACGTTGAGGTGCTGGAATGTGTCCAGAGAAGGGCAACAAAGCTGGTGAGGTGCCTGGAACACAGCCCTGTGAGGAGAGGCTGAGGGAGCTGGGGGTGTGCAGCCTGCAGAAGAGGAGGCTCAGGGCNGTTGAACTGGATGATCTGAAGCACAAGGCACAGCAGACCACATCCAAGAGCAGTGAGGCAGAGGCAGCTCTGTGAGGCAGAGGCAGCAAGGCAGAAGTGGAACGCACTGAGGCAGAGCAGTGAGACCGAAGCAGCTCAACTGCTTGCAACTTAGCTCAATTTATATTACTTGCTCGAGTGCAAAGGCTCCTTTGGCCACAGATTCACCAATCAAAATGGCACTTGCAAAACTGTCCCTATTAAGTGAACCCAGGGGTTGCTCCTCTTTATTTGGACAAGACACTAACAAGTACCTAAACACCTGTGGGTAGCTGTTTATCACTTTGAGAGGGGGCATAATGGCCCAAGTCTTTGTTTTCCTCTGGCCCTTGCTTCCCCCATCAGCAGAAGGGTGGGGCAAGTCGGGAAATCTAATAGTCCTATTAGCCTTCCTGGACATAGGGATGTCCATGAGAGTAAATTTTAGACAGGTATTCTTTATTAATAGTTTATAACAAATATTAATTTATAGCTAAGTAAGGTATAAGCTAACATTAGTTTATAGCTAAGTAAGGTGTAAGCTACTATTGGTTTATAGCTAAGTAAGGTAAATACTACTAAGCAATGATATTACAATAAGGTAAATATTACTAAGCAATGATTTATTTTTTTTACAACAAGCTCCTAATCACAGTGAGTTACTTATACATCTAATCAGCATGAGCAGTATAAAGATCAATTGCTCAGTAATAATTCTTTACAAGAACCATCAAGGAAGTGGAGGGAGTACTGAAGCCCTCACAAGAAAGAAAATCTAGTTACGTTGTAAATGCTCCAAGATGCTCAGCTTGTTGTCAGGTTCAACAATGATGCAAAACATTACTGTAATTTACATGCTGTAATGGCACATGTGCAGTAAGAAGTTAAGTAAGTGTTCTGCAATAAACCTTTCCAAGGTACTCCGTAGGCTGTACTTAGCTATCTTGTAACCAAACTTGTACTCGGAGTTCATGGTAGCAAATTCGATATAAAAGTTCAGACAGATCATAAAAAAGCAAAAATAGGAACATTTACCTGGTTTGTGCCAAGTCATAGCAGTTATGCTCATTCTTGCAGAGTGGAGTGACTAGCATCTGATGCTGCTATGCAAGAGTGGATCCCTCAGTTCTTCCATCAGAAAGGGAAGACACAAGAATCTGCAAGACTAATTCATTTAGTGGGCAGTGAGTGGCTGGAGATCAGTCCTGAGAGGGACTTGGGGGTACTGCTGGACGAGAAGCTCAACATGAGCCAGCAGTGTGCACTTGCAGCCCAGAAAGCCAACCAGAGCCTGGGCTACATCAGGAGAAGTGTGGGCAGCAGGTCGAGGGAGGTGATTCTCCCCCTTTGCTCTGCTGAGACCCCACCTGGAGTACTGCATCCAGTTCTGGAGTCTCCATTACAAGAAGGATGTGGAGATGCTGCAGCGTGTCCAGAGAAGGGCCATGAAGATGATCAGAGGGCTGCAGCAGCTCTGCTATGAGGACAGATTGAAAGAGTTGGGGATGTTCAGTCTGGAGAAGAGGAGGCTCCCAGGTGATCTTCTTGTGGCCTTCCAGGATCTGAAGAGGGCCTACAAAAAAGCTGGGGAGGGACTTCTTAGGCTGTCAGGGAGTGACAGGACTAGGGGGAGTGGAGCAAAGCTGGAGGTGGGGAGATTCAGACTGGACGAGAGGAGGAAGTTGTTCAGCATGAGAGTGGTGAGAGGCTGGACTGGGTTGCCCAGGGAGGTGGTTGAGGCCCCATGCCTGGAGGTGTTTAAGGTCAGGCTGGCCGAGGCTGTGGGCAGCCTGCTCTAGGGTAGGGTGTTCCTGACCATGGCAGGGGGGTTGGAACTAGATGATCCTTGTGGTCCCTTCCAACCCTGGATGATTCTATGCTTCTACAATTTTTCAAACAGAGGCATCTTTATGGGCTTTTCTGAAAATGTACATTTTCTTTTGCTTAGCTCAATGAAGCTTCATCAAGGGGATACAAATCTCTTCTCCCAGTCAGAGTCCACTGGGCCCTTTTCTACATTGAGTGTCCCTTCTGCAGGTGGAACAGCCATTGATGTCCGACGTGCGGCTCCTCTACTGACAAGTGCAAAGCAAGCTGTGAGGAGCTTCCACTGAGGAGTGCAGAACAGAGGGAGTGATTTTTTTTCAGCTTGTTTAAGAATTTGAAGACTTCTCCCCAGAGCCTAGTTATCGAGAAAAATAGCAAGAAACAAGAGATGCCACAAACACTTTGTCAACTTCAGATCTTTCTGGCTTAAAGATGTTTGAAAGAGCTGTTTTCAGCTATGTCAGGGCTTTTACTGATAGACTGAGGAGGAACAATCTGTTCCAATTCAAATGCATTGTGTTCCATAGAAAGCTGAGTATTGCCCAGAAGAAATCCTACATGGGAATGTTTTAGCAGCATTAAATAGCAGCTAGTAGGTCAGACTTAAGAGTACACACTCTGCTTCCATGGAAGCAGAGATATGTGGCAGTTTGACTTGTTTAGGTGGCTGTGCTTAGAAAGCACAGAAAAAAATCTGTCTGCAGACACAGCTTCCTGAAAAACACAGCTACTGTGGTGCAGGCACAGGTAAATATCTCTGTGTCACATAGCAATAAATCAAGGTGAGCTCTCTTTGAGATCACAGACAGACTTTCTGCACACTGAAGCGGTATTGCCCTGTATTTCCTCCATGTATGTCTTCGCCCTGTTATGCTGGGCTTGGTTTTGCTCTTTTGGATGGTGGCTAAATCTCTGCCTCAGAACAGATTGCTCAGTCAGGATTATCAGTACCAACACTGATCTTGACTGGGAAGAACAAAATTATAAAGAAATACTTTTCCCCAAGGGCTTTGAAGAATGGTCCTGGGAGAGGGAAATCAGGAGATGAGATACATTTCATGCAGGACAGGGAGATCAGAAGGCAATTGCCTGTACTGCAAGGCATCCTTTTTTCCTGCAGGAAAGCTAACAGATTTGATCGTGGGGAATGCTGGGCTCCAGATGTTAGGAAAAGAACAACTTCTGTTTGTTGGGCTTCTGGGATCTCAGCTTGGAAAGCAGTCCTAGAAAGAGTCCATGCCACAAGTGTTCCTTGAAACCTAGATCAGAGACGATTCTTGGTGTCTGAACAGTTTAAGACAGCTTAAAGACACATAGCTCTGTGATGGTTTGGGTGTTACCCATCCCAACACACTTTAGAAAATCACCCAGACTAGACTCAGCTGAGCTGGAAATCAGAAGGAAGCTTTATATTTACATGCTAAACACAATATACAAGCAGGTATTTACAACATCTAGACAGAAATAGACAAGTTAAAAAGATAATACAGAAACACAACAGCCCTCCCAGAAACCAGAGTCCCCAGGAGGGGCTCCCAACCACCCTTCCACCTCCTTTCCACTCCTCTACCTTATCACAGACTTGGCCTTATGTTCAAGATGAGTTTGAAGGATTGGGGATTGGCCAAGGGGGTTAGAAAGCAGAAGGATTAGTTACACAGACAGCAGGTTAGAGAGAGAAGTGCAGGCAGCCAAAGCCAGAGAGCAACTCTGTTATCTATGTTTGTGTTCTTGTTTTTAACCATCTCAGCAAGCCTATGAGTGAAGTAGACATCACATTTCTTTTCACATCCTGTAATCTAATTCCTCTCACTAAAATATCCCAGCTAAGCTCAAACTAGCACAAGGTCCAATCTAGGGGATACACTCAGAATGGGCTGATGTGTATCAAAGAGGTAGAGTCTGAGCCTCAGGCTGTTGCAGTGCATTGTTAGTAGCTGCTGCCTTGCAGCACCTGGTAAATCCTTTAAAGACATTACAGACCGAAGAGTGAAGAGAAAGTCTGGTCCTTTTCCTTGGTATTTTGCCCACAAAATAATCTAGCTTTTCCTAGGTAAAAATCCCTCTGTCTTTGTGGTACATGTCAGAAAGTACCCTAGTAAGAAAAAGCAATACTGCTGGAAAACTCTCATGAGAAAATATTCAAGCCTCATTTACTTCCTCATGCTTTCACAATGTAAATGAATAGCAGCCATGCATCATACAGAAAATGTCATAGTTGTGCAGGTATTCCCACCAATGTGTCATTTTTGCCCATCTAACACAAACAGTTTAGCTCAGCACTTTCATTTTGTGTCCTTTAGGGCAGTTCATGGCATCTTATTTTCAGTGGGTCAAAAAAATTCTCATTTAATAGGAAACAAACCCAAACTCCAACAAGCCTCGTCTAACAAGAATGCATACAGATGGCTTTATGCTAAAGAACCTCAGTTTTCTGGTTTGTTCACATCTGGAAGCAAGATTTCTGTTTCCTAGGATCACATTAAAGCACTGAGGAAATGGCTACAATGAAACTGTCAGGAAAGAAAAAAAATAAAAATAATGTTTCTGATGTAGCATCCAAAGAAACTAAAAAGCTACAGCTGGAAATGGGGACAGTTATCACATTATTGCTGGTGGATGAGAAGCTCAACAGGAGCCAGCAGTGTGCACTTGCAGCCCAGAAAGCCAACCAGAGCCTGGGCTGCAGCAGGAGAAGTGTGGGCAGCAGGTCGAGGGAGGTGATTCTCCCCCTCTACTCTGCTCTGCTGAGACCCCACCTGGAGTACTGCATCCAGTCCTGGAGCCCCTGTTACAAGATGGATGTGGATGTGCTGGAGCATGTTCAGAGAAGGGCCACAAGGATGCTCAGGGGGCTGGAGCAGCTCTGCTATGAGGACAGACTGAAAGAGTTGGGGCTGTTCAGTCTGGAGAAGAGGAGGCTCCCAGGTGACCTTCTTGTGGCCTTCCAGGATCTGAAGGGGACCTACAAAAAAGCTGGGGAGGGACTTTTTAGGCTGTCAGGGAGTTATAGGACCAGGGGGAATGGAGCAAAGCTGGAGGTGGGGAGATGCAGACTGGAGGTGAAGAGGAAGTTGTTGAGCATGGGAGTGGTGAGAGCCTGGACTGGGTTGCTCAGGGAGGTGGTTGAGGCCCCATGGCTGGAGGTGTTTAAGGCCAGGCTGGATGAGGCTGCGGCCAGCCTGCTCTAGGGTAGGGTGTCCCTGGGCATGGCAGGGGGGTTCTAACTAGATGATCCTTGTGGTCCTTTCAAACCCTGACTGATTCTATGCTTCTACGCTTCTACAATTGTGTGATTCTATGATTATGGTTATGTCTGCAGAAACACTGTCGTGTTATAAATCATTAAGTGTTAGAATCTTTTGGTACTACGTCCAATTGCCTTTGAACATACTTCCTGTAGATATTCAGGAAGCATCAATTCTGCAAATACTGTCACATCAAGGTTAAAAGCATATTTCAACAGTAATTTCTTTTTTTAATCCTCATAGTAGAGATGACTTTGGCTTCAATCAGAATATGCTCCATTATTTCCAACACAGCACAGTTTTAGGTTGCAGTCAAAGTGAGGTTGCATGAAACAAAGGGAAAAATTCTCATACAATCTATCACGTGGAGTTCAAGGAGGATTTATTTCTGAACTGAAAAGCTGTCCCCACGTTTTCCTGGTCTGGTTTGCATGGAACTCACAAACAGCAATGCTCACAGTGCTTCACGTGCAAAACCTAACATTCACGCAGGCAAAAGCAGCCTTTGTCAATGTTTGTCACAAATTCAAATGCATCGCCTGAGACATGGCATGAGATCAGAAAACCCTACAGCTATTAACTTATACACAATAATCACTGAATCTGACCTGCACACAAAGTCATGGGACTGCAAATAATCAAATTAGACTTTTTTTGTGAAGACAGAAGGCAGATATTTCCAAAAACAATCCAAGGGTCAGGCTCAGAGCACGTGGGAGTGGTGTAAAATGAGATTAACAGAAAGCAAAGGAAAAGACAGACCACTCCCACACTCTGTTTAATATTCAGATTGCTTTCCCAGCTGTGTGAGAAGCTTCAGAGAGCTGTGCCTGCTCACTCCAGCCTGGGAAAAACAGGCTTTGGTCTGAGGGTGCAAGAGTAACCCCCTGCAGGAGCTTCCTTCTCGGTTTGGCTGCTGTGACAAACATTAGTGCTGGCTTAGGCTTTATGCCCTGGAACTCAGAGAAGTTTGGACATTTTTGACACGTGCATTTGGAAGACAACTGGACTCCAAATTTCAAAACAGTACAAACTGCTGCTAGAACTAAAGTAGTTTTGTTTGGTTTTTTTTTTTCTCATTAATGGTGGAAAATCACAGCATTTTATCTATTGGCCTTGGCCCAGTAATAACATATTGTGGACTGCTTGTTACTGGCCCTGGAGAAAACAGATATCAATGATGTAAACATATTTCCCACTGAAAGCACTGAAGATTTTTCCATGAAAAAGCTAAAATTTAAATTGTCCTGGAAAAATATTTGTGAAGAACCAGCAGTGTGCCCAGGTGGGCAGGAAAGCCAATGGCATCCTGGCCTGGATCAGGGACAGTGTGGTCACTAGGACAAGGGAGGTTATTCTTGCCCTTGTACTCAGCACTGGTCAGGCCACACCTTGAGTCCTGTGTCCAGTTCTGGGCTCCTCAATTCAAGAGAGATGTTGAGATACTGGAACGTGTCCAGAGGCGCACGACAAAGCTGGTGAGGGGCCTGGAGCACAGCCCTGTGAGGAGAGGCTGAGGGAGCTGGGGGTGTGCAGCCTGCAGAAGTGGAGGTTCAGGGCAGACCTCACTGCTGTCTACAACTACCTGAAGGGAAGTTATAGCCAGGTAGGGGTTGGTCTCTTCTGCAAGACAACCAGCAACAGAAAACAGGACACAGTCTCAAGTTGTGCTAGAAGTATAGGCTGGATGTTAGGAGAAAGTTCTTAGCAGACAAAGTGACTGGGATTGGAATGGGCTGCCCAGGGAGGTGGTGGAGTCGCCGTCCCTGGAGGTGTTGAAGAAAAGGCTGAAAGAGGCACTTAGTGTCATGGTCTGGTTGATTGTTTAGGGCTGTGTGCTAGGTTGGACTGGATGATCTTGGAGGTCTCTTCCAACCTGGTTGATTCTATGATTCTATATACTCTGCAAACAAGTAAGTGTAGCATCTCTGCTATACAGAGATCTTTTCCAACTGAAATAGGAACAAATAAAAATCAACCCCCACTTTCCACTTCACATTCACTTTGAGAAATGAATTCCCTTCAATTCAGGCTGACCTTCTGAATTATACCTGGATGTGATTATCCCTTCAAGGACCCAGAAGAAACAATATACCATGGGTGCAGCACATGAATGCCTAGCCTTTACCTGGCCTATCCCGCTCAGCTTTGCCTTTGCTATTGGTAAAACATCATTACCAAAAAGGTCAAAACTAACAAATTGCTAATATATTAGAAGGCGACATTTTCTAGCCCAGAGATTCATTTTCCCTGCAACATAAGCACTAACATATGCTGCAACATACCCACAACAAGAAAGCTAAATGTTAGCTTCTACATAATAAAAATACAAATGTGCCAGAAGTCTGGGCACACTCACATAAACTAACAACACGTGAGCTGGGGAGTCTCACACAAGTACTACAGCATATGGTAAATTACACTGGGAAGCAAGCAAGGCCATTAGACCTTCAGATTAATTGTGACTATTTCATAGAATCATAGAATGGTTTAGGTTGGAAGGGGCCTCAAGGATCATCCAGCTCCATCCCCCTCGCCATAGGCAGGGACACCTCCCACTAGAGCAGGTCACTCAAGGCCTCATCCAGCCTGGCCTTAAACGCCTCCAGGGAGGAAGCATCCACAACCTCCCAGGGCAACCTGTGCCAGTGTCTTACCACCCTCACTGTAAAGAACTTCCTCCTAACATCCAATCTAAATCTCCTCTCTGCCAGTTTAAACCCATTACCCCTCGTCCTGTCATTACAAGACCTTGTAAATAGTCCCTCCCCAGCCTTCCTGTAGGCCCCCTTCAGATACTGGAAGACCACTATAAGGTCTTCTCGAAGCCTTCTCTTCTCCAGACTGAAAAGCCCCAACTCCCTCAGCCTGTCCTCACAGCAGAGTGCCTGAATGAGGCACTTAATGCCATGGTCTAGTTAATTGGATAGGGCTGGGTGCTAGGTTGGACTCGATGATCTTGGAGGTCTCTTCCAACCTGGTTGATTCTATGATTCTATGGGTGGGAGGAGGCCCAGCAGGTGTGTCTGACACCGAGCCCAGCCCCAGCTGTCACATGCATTGCAATCAGCATCTCCCTTCTCAAGAAATAAATGTTACCAGCATCACCATATGCAGCCGAGGGGAATCACAATGAAGTCGGCCAAAGGGAATTTTGCTGCTCAAAATACACTTAGAGGATATCTGCAATGCAGCTCTAGCAAGCCAATGTATTTAATGAAGCAATGAGACAGTAGGTTCAGTATCAGTTGCAATTTCTGCTAGCAAAATATTCCCTCCCTCCCCTACCTTTTGGTTTCACTTCTTAGTCCCTCAAGAGGTCTGTGTAGAACAGAGGACCCCATGGCGCTAACAGCTGAGTGGGCGCTTGTCAGCTGGCTGCAGCCAGGTCACATTGCACTGTGGTCTCTGCTGCCCTGCCTTTTACAGCAAGGTAAAACTCACAACAGCTAACAGTCCCAAAGCAGCACTCACATCTGAGCCGCCCAGGCTTCACAGAAATGTTTCATAGTCCTCCTGATTGGTCTCCTCTAGGAAAGGGGGCAGCTACAGCCTGCTCAGAGATGTCCTGAGCACCTAGAAGGATAGGTTTAGACTAGATAGTAGGAGAAATATTTTCAGAGAAAGGATAGTCAGGCATTGGAGTGGGCAACCCAGGAAGGTGGTTGAGTCACTAATCCTGGATGTGTTTAAAAGTCGTTTGGACATGGTGCTTGGGGATATAGTTTAGAGTGCACCTTGTGGAGTAAAGTTATTGGTCAGACTTGGTGATCCTGAGGGTCTTTTCCAACCTGAATGTTTCTTTGAACAGCCAAACCTGGTGCCCTCATAGAGCTTGCCCAGTTGTGTAAATGTGGATAGCCCCTTTCCCACATCCTGCCAGTCTTCCAGAGGTGGCTCCACAAGGCCAGCCAGCTGTCATTTCACATTAAAACTGGGGACATTTGATGAACTGATTGAAATCAGAGCTGCAAACCAAGCAAGGTTGAGCTATCCCTGAAGGACACTGTTGAATGGTGCCGACTCTCTGTGGGATAGCCTGGGCTGCTGTGAACACAACATCAGATTTCCACATGTGCTTGCATCCCACCTCTGCTGGAAATCACTGGTGTTATGGCTACTGCAAGAAGATTGAGTTATCACTCCTATGATGGTTTGGGTGTCACCTGCCCCCCCACACTTAAGTAAAATCACCCAGACTAGACTCGGCCACTGGAAATTGAAGAATAAAGCTTTACATTTACAGGTTAGCACAAATACAAGCAGGTATTTACTATATATACAGCTATAGACAGAAATAGACAAGTTAAAAAGTAATACAGAAACACAACAGACCTCCCAGAAAACAGAGTCCCCAGGAGGGGCTCCCAACCAACCTTCCACCTTCTTCCCACCCCTCTACCTTACCCCAGACTTTGCCTTACATTCAAGGTGAGTTTGGAGGGTCAGCCAGAGGGGTTAGGAAGCAGAAGGATTAGTCAGACAGCAAGTTAGGTTAGAGAGAGAAGTGTAGCCCAAAAAAGCCAGAGAGCAACTCTTTTATCTATGTTTGCGTTCTTGTTCTTATACATCTCAGCAAGCCTATGAGTGAAGTAGAAATCACCATTGTTTCCTTTTCACAGCCTATAATCTAATTGCTCTCACCAAAATATCCCAGCTAGGCTCAGACTAGCACAGCTCCTTTCATCCAGCCAGCCCCTTTCAGAGAGTGTCAATTCCAATTTAACCTCAGCCAGCTCAGACATCCCTAGATTTTCAAATTAATTCTTCCTTTCTTCCTTCATACATATCTAGATATATATAATTGAAAAGTCCACTGGTTTACATGAGCAGAGACACAAAATCAATTCCTGACCCTATGAACTAACCACACCTTTCTATGGCTTACAATGGAAAAGTCAGTAGTAAAATTAAAAGTGTTGTTACTTGCAAACAGCATTTTCTCTTGTTTTATGTTGGGCATAACTGACCAACTGGGACAGGTTCACTTTTAATGGTGGTTTTATTTATTTTTTCCTACAGTATTTCTTTAGTTCTTCCTTTTATATGACATATTAATACATAATTCAGTGGTTTTATGTCTCCCTGCACAGGCTGCATGATTTCTTGTGCTATTGAACAGTTCTATTTATGACCAAATGGTCAAAATGTCTTTTTTTTATTATTATTATTAATATTTTCTGGTCATGGGTTTGCATTTTTGTGGGTTTGTTTCCTTGCTGTTTTCTGAGCCTGCCAGAGGGCTCAACTCCCCAACTTCCTTGTCGAACAGCTCACTCCAAAGGAGCAGAATTTGCACGTTTGCAAAGAAAAATCAGTCATCTGTCAGGTTTTAAGCACAACAGAACAGAGGCACCAATGTGCACAGAGCTGGCATCAGAAGTGCTCCTCTTCCACTACTGTGACCCATGAGGGAATGCACATGAGCATGTGAGTCAGATGCCCCTTTTAACTCCAAGACCAGCAGCAACACCTCCTGCTCCCGTGCCAGCCAGCTCCCCGGCACCAGTCCGCTTCAGTCTTGCTGTACCACCCTGCTAGGGCAACGAAACCAGCAAAGCAGACAGGTGTGACCAGACTGCATGCAAAGAAACCAAACACCACCTCCTTTGTAAACATTTCATTCAAGCATCTCCCACTTGGTTATCAGCATCCAGTGTGCACTTTTTAAATAGAGCAATTAGTTTATCCATAGCTTAAACACCAAATCAAATCATTATGTATCATTGCACAGACAATATATGGTGTCTACCATTAAATGCCATGTCTGGAGTACATTCCATCTGTACATCTTTCTCAGGCAATAGCAGAGGACATAGAGACCTTCACTAACCCTTTGATGGACTACAGACATCCTGCTTGTTGGTCTATTATCTAAATGCTTATCAGTCACATTCTCAAGCTCTCATTATTTTACTTTCACATTGCTGTAATTAGCCTCTGTGTTTTTCAGGCGCTCACAGTCTCACTTCCAGCCTACACCCACAGACTGTACAGAAAGGAGGTTCAAATATTGATGCCACAAATGCAAAGCTTTTAAAGGTGACCAGCAGAGGACTGCTGATGAAAGAAGCTGTGAAGTTTCTTTTGTATTTGTTTTCATTTCCTTTGAGTATAGGCTGCTTCTCCTCTGAGCCCTCTGAACGTTGCCAGGGAACAAATCCTGATTAACTACCTGGTGTAAATAATTTCACTGATTTAAGGGTAGCAGGATTGAGTCAGACTCGGGTAAGGAAGATGCTTCCTTCCTTTTTTCCATTCCTTACAGGTATCTTGTCTCTCTTCTATCTCATATTTTTAAGGCACGGTCTCAAATGCTCTTCTTCAGAACATTCCTTCCAACCTGATAACAAAGGTACAACTACCTGAAGGAAGGCTGTAGGCAGGTGGGGGGCAGTCTCTTCTGCCAGGCAACCAGCAACAGAACAAGGGGACACGGTCTCAAGTTGTGGTGGGGGAGGTATAAGCTGGACGTTAGGAGGAAGTTCTTCCCAGAGAGAGTGATTGGCATTGGAATGGGCTGCCCAGGGAGGTGGTGGAGTCACCATCCCTGGAGGTGTTCAAGCAAAGCCTGGCTGAGGCACTTAGTGCCTTGGTCTAGTTGATTGGACAGGGCTGGGTGCTAGGTTGGATTGGGTGATCTTGGAGGTCTCTTCCAACCTGGTTGATTCTATGAACTGTTTCGAAACACTGCTTCCTCCAAGGTCTAAGATACCCTTCTCATAACCAAGTTTTTATCATAGTAAGATACAATGCTGAACAGTCAATTGCACCTTAAAAGGCCTGCACTGTCAACAGCTAATGTGAACATAGAGGCTGGACTTCAATTATTGTCAGTGCAGGAGGAGCTGCTGCCTACAGATCTGACTGTCTCCCAGCAATTCCTTTCAGGTTTTTTTATGGAACAGTGGGAAAAACTAAGCAAAATATGCTGCTGCTAAGGAACAGATTCATCTCCAGGGCTGTGAACTCACAGTAAAGAGGAAACCTAGCAAATTAAGAGCAGCCATTTCATTACAAGCATTGCTCCTCTAAGGAGGTAGAATCACTGTGAGTTCTTACTGGTCTCTCAGTGTCTTATGTCTTTCTTTTGGCTGTACTGGCCTCTTTTAAAATAGTTTCTGAGTTTTCACTGGATCTCATCAGATGCCACAAGGTCCCAGGCACCAATTCTTAATGTAGTTTTCCTCTCTCAGTCCAAGTCAGCTGCATCTATCAGTGCATCCTTCCTCCTGTTCTCCCCACACAGGAGGTCACCCTAGCTTACACAACACTAGGAGCTGACACTTCAAGTATTTCTCTCCTTGTGAAACTGAAGCAACCTGAATCTCATTTAATCATCTGTTTGACCTTATTCAGCACTAAGCATCTACCAGCACAGAGAACAAGGTGTGGAATACAGATAAAACCATGATATTAATTTGGCTTTACCTCTATGTATTTCAAGAAAACAAATACTATTTGTTATTGCATTTATATAATGCATCCCTCCTAGCACATTCATTGCTATCTTTCTGTTGTTAATACTATCAAAAATAGTGGCCTATGTCTGGGAATTCCAGCTCCACATTGCTCAGATTTTAAATGCTTTTTCCAGAAAACTACTTGCACAGCTGTAATTGTGGTCTGCCAGGAAGGTCTTGATTAAAAAATATCACTTCCAGGTCTATCATCGCTCTGCCATAAAAATTTGCCCAAGGCTGAACACAGCTAAAATGTACTTCTTTTCCCACAGGTGCTAGTTTGAGCCTAGCTGGGATATTTTGGTGAGAAGAATCAGATTACAGGCTGTGAAAAGGAAACAATGGTGATGTCTACTGCACTCATAGGCTTGCTGAGATGTATAAGAACAAGAACACACATATAGATAACAGTGTCTCTCTGTCTTTGGGGCTGCACTTCTCTCTCTAACCTAACTTCCTGTTTGACTAATCCTTCTGCTTCCTAACCTCCCTGGCCGACCCTTCAAACTCGCCTTGAAAGTAAGGCAAAGTCTGGGGTAAGGTAGAGGGGTGGGAAGAAGCTGGAAGGGTGGTTGGGAGCCCCTCCTGGGGACTCTGTTTTCTGGGAGGGCTGTTGTGTTTCTGCATTATTTTTTTTAACTTGTCCATTTCTGTCTATAGCTGTAGATATTGTAAATACCTGCTTGTACATTGTGCTAACCTGTAAGTATAAAGCTTCATTCTTAATTCCCAGCTTGTCTGAGTCTAGTCTGGATGATTTTACTTAAGGGTGGGGGGGCGGGTAACACCCGAACCATCACACCACACTAGTACAATGCAGAAGCAGAGTATCGCCCTCAGTTTATCACCCCTTCACTCTCAGTATGCTGCTAGAGAGCATTAGAATTAGGGCAGGCAGCATCCCCTGTACTACGGTACTAAGTACCACCCTGTCTAAGACATGGGTTTAGTCAATCATAATTTTGGCCAATTTTACTGATTTTGAAGATGAGTTACTACATCTTAGAAACTAAAAAACCATTTAAAACATTTCACAAAGGTGAATTCAGCTGTAGTCACAAAGGAGATAAAAGAAAGCAGCAATGTTTTTCCAGTAGTGACAATGGTCTCCTCCTCTTGCATCCTCCACAAGGTGCAAGACTGCTCCACTGAGACTCTAGCAGCACTCTGTTTTACTGCAAGGATCAGTTGGCTTGATAGAGAGAAAAGCATCACCCAGGAGTAAGAGAGGTGCCTTTTGCTATTACCATGGAAATCCACACACATTTGGCCAAGTTATAAACCACAGGTGGTCACTAACTATGTGTTCCTCATTTTCTGGATGCCTGACTTGAAACCCTGGGGTCTGATTTGCAAAGTGCTGAGTGCTAGAAGCTGTAATTGAAGTCTCTGGGAGCTGCGCTTAGAACATACATCGAGCTATAAAAACACTAAGTAGTCAGAAACATCAAACCGAGGGCCCAAAATCAGAGGGACTTTTGACCTTAATCTCCCTATGACTCAGCTCTCCACTTGTAAAATGGGAATACTATCACCTGCTAGTTTCTCAGGGGCATTATGAATTTAAAATCCACATGTATCTATAAAGTACTCAAATGCTCTGCTGAGAACACAGCTGAAACACCCAAGAGCCAATCAATAATTTTATATTCAGTACAGTGTTGGCGTGAGGTAAATAAGACCTGTGCCACACTTTGAACAATATGGCCAGATGTCTCCAAGCATCATGCAGCAGAGAAGAAAAAAAAACCAACCTGTCTTGTAATGTGTTTACACAGGGGACCAGAGTTGTGGTTATCTGTGTAACTTTAGCTTTGGCATTTCCAGAGCAAGAAAAATAACGTTGCTACTGAGGGATGGTGTACAGTGAATTGCTGACACTCAGCACTGTGCAGGAGGTAGGTGAAAAGTGCAATTACAAATATATCTTACAAAAGATGTAAGTTAAAGATCATTATTCAGGTGGCAAAGCTGAGCTAAGACATGCGGGAATGAAGGATTCCTGCGGAGCCTTTACTCACTGCCTCTGCGTTAGGATACCACTCTTAATTACATAATCATCTATTTCAACTTGGGAACCTTTGCCCCAGCACAGAATACATTTCTTCAGTATTTTGTTTGTATTCTTCTGTGTACTTGCCTAGCTCTTACTCTGCTGCACATTATTCAGTCTCTGGTATATGAAGACAGAACTATTAACTTCTGTGTGAGTTCCTTATGGCTCTGGCACTAATTCACAGTTAATTTACTTTCACAGTACACAGAGGCAAGTCATGGGGATATTAAGCCAAAAGGAACCACTAATGTGGGACTCAATTTGATTTTTCAGAGGGGGTAGAAAGCTTTGCCAAGTGATGCAGTGGCTATTTGCTGGTAGCAGACAAATCTTGAAACTCAAAAACATGAGATGCTATTCCAGGTACTTTGGAGCAGAGCGGGAGGCATTTGCTGCAGTGGACACAAATAACTGTATTTACCGATGTAACATATGAACCTCTTGTTCATTTCTGCTCTAATTTGCCCAGCTTCTCACTCACAGCCCCCCTCCTCCTCATCAAGGTGCTTCCTTCCTCCATTCCTCAGGCACTTAAACACAAGCAATTAATTCCTGGCTGGCAAGCCAGGTCTCCAGCTTTATGCCCTGTATATTCTTCAAAACCTGACTAATCCTGCACACACTGCCCCAATCTCCTTCCCATCAGCATTTTAGCTCCTTTGTCTGAATTCCTCCAGCTTTCTTTCTCCTCCTAGGCCATCTTTCTGTCACCTGTGAAATGTTTACTGAGCTTATATATGCTGCAGATATAAAAAAGCTTAGGAACTTGGCTAAATTTGTCAAACTGTTAGAGAAAGAGAGAGAGAAATGGAGAAGATATCCTTCTAAAAACAACGTGAGCCCTCAGTCAAAATACTGCCTTTCAATCTCAAATGGTGATGGTAGAACTCTGCAAAGAATAATCACTAGAATTTAGCACATATTGTTCTCTTAACCCTTATGTTATTTATGTGGTGGAACTTTGTAGTCTCAACTATGCTGTAAAAAGCAGCTTTTGGAAGATGTTTTTTATGGAATTCATATCACAGAGTCATAGCATCATTAAGGTTGGAAAAGAACTTTGAGATGATCAAGTCTAACCATAACCCAACTACCATGACTGCTAAACTATATCCTGAAATGCCACATTTACATGTTTTTTTAAATGCCTACAGGGATGGTAACTCTACCACCTCCCTGGGCAGCCTGTTCCAATGCCTCACCACTCTCTCAGTAAAGATTTTTTTTTCCTAATGTCATAGAATCATAGAATCAACAAGGTTGGAAGAGACTTCCAAGATCACCCAGTCCAACCTATCACCCAGCTCTATCCAGTCTTTTCTTGAACACCTCCAGGGATAGCAACTCCACCACCTCCCTGGGCAGCCCATTCCAATGCCAATCACTCTCTCTGGCAACAACTTCCTCCTAACATCCAGCCTAGACCTCCCCCAGCACAACTTGAGACTGTGTCCCCTTGTTTTGTTGCTGGTTGCCTGGCAGAAGAGACCAATCCACACCTGGCTACAACCCCTGAGCATCCTCTTCTCCAGGCTGCACACCCCCAGTTACCTCAGCCTCTCCTCACAGGGCTGTGTTCCATGCCTCTCACCAGCTTCATCACCCTTCTCCGGACATGTTCCAGTATCTCAACATCTCTCTTGAATTGAGGAGCCCAGATCTGGACACAGATTAATTCTAAAAGTGTAAGAGGTGTGTGAAATCCAAGGGCTAGTTTATTATTATTATTATTATTTTATTATTATTTTCCACACAATGAGTAATAAGAGCAGTGTCAAACTCTAGCCTTAAATTTTTCATAAGTGCAAGTTAAATTTCCTGTTCTACTTGGGCCCATGAGAACAAGTCAGACATTGTCTCATCCTTATCTAAATTTCTCTTTTACCTTCATGTTTTATGTGGGAAAGATGGCTGCAAAATCTCAAAGGGAAAGACCATCAAACTGCAGATCCCTGCAGCAGCCTGCCCCACGTGGCCTTTGCACAAGGCCTTGGACTTAACCAGTCTCCAGCCTCTGACATAAACTGGCCATGAACAGCTCTATTTGACACACTAAAGTGGCCAGAAATTCCTTAGACATGATCAGGTCCTGGTACTTCCAGCCACATCAGAAATATTACATCTGATGTCTGTCTAAATACCAAGTCAAGAAACTGATGGCTGGACAGGTGGGCCAGATGTCTATTAAATCTAGCCCTGGCCTTCCCTTACCCAAATTCCATAATTACTGGCCGTGGCCATACAGCAGACCTGGGCTCTTGGCGAGAGCCTGACTGTCCATGGCTTATTTGGAATGGCTGTTCATGAGCAAGAAATCATTCAGGTGTTCAGAGGGGAGAAACAGGTGAGAGCCAGAAGGCAGGAAGGGAATGTTCTTGGCACTTCTCCATGGTGTGCTTAATGGCAGGGAAAGAAATAGTTAACTGCACAGAAGATCAGTAACTCAAGTTTCCTGTCTTTTCCCTATCTCCTTGATTTTTACTTTTGTTAAGCTGGCTACTTAGCCTTGTTATTGCTGTCTTGTACATTCCTAAGGTCCAACTCAAGTGACACCTTATCAGCCTTCTTCTACTTACTCAAGTTACACAAGTCTTACATCTCTGGGGCTCATTAGATAAGGACAGAAAGGGAAGGAGCCTAAAGACAAGCACAACGCAAAACAAGCGGATGCTTTGAGTAATTGTTTCCTTGACTTGTGGAAAATAGTCATTCCTCTACCCTCCAGCACCATGTCAAAATTTAACCTTGGAAATGTAGATTTCACAGAAAGAGAAGTACTTAAATAACCAACTGTTTTGATGCTTTACTGCTCCAGATATTAGCTGTTGGGTTTGATATATTTATTGTACCCGCATCTGTCTTCTAAATCACAGAGCAATGTTAACATCCAGCCTTCGCCATAAATTAGGAACTTCTAAGTATTTTTTTCTGAATTTCACAAGTGAAAATGTTACCATTTCTTAATGTCTGTCCCTAGCATGTATACTAGTGCTGGTATTGTATTTCATCTTTTCTCCAGAAAAAAAAAATATATATATATATACACATATATATATATATATAAAAATAAGCAAGCACTCATATCTGGCAGATGAGCTGCTATTAACATTACTTTCAAACTAAGGAGAAGTTTGTGGTATTATATGACATTCTCTTGTTCTGGGGTACCC
>WAAF01010711.1:1550-19963 GCA_013400475.1 Tricholaema leucomelas
GCCTGGCAGCAGAGCCCAACCCCACCTGGCTACAGCCTCCCTGCAGGGAGCTGCAGACAGCAATGAGCTCTGCCCTGAGCCTCCTCTTCTGCAGGCTGCACACTCCCAGCTCCCTCAGCCTCTCCTCACAGGACTGTGCTCCAGGCCCCTCCCCAGCCTTGCTGCCCTTCTCTGGACACCTTCCAGCACCTCAACATCTCTCTGCAATGAAGGAGCCCAGAACTGCACACAGCACTCAAGGGGTGGCCTGAGCAGTGCTGAGCACAGGGGCAGAAGAACCTCCCTTGTCCTGCTGGTTGCAACAAGGCATAATACAGGAAAAAAGATTTGCTACACTAATTCAGCCAGCTATAAATATCACCTGGAATGCTTAACACTCTGTACTAAATTAAGCATTTCCACATAGAAATGCATGTGGATAGGCAATAAAAATTAAGGAGAAAGTCTAAATGAGACATCCTTTCTTGTTAATATTCCACATTTTCACCTTGAAGAATAGCCAAAACCTTGAAGTTAAAAAAAATAAAATAAAGGAAACTGTTGAAATAGTTAAGCTTTAAAAAATACAGATATTTTATGGTTGTGAAGCTGAACATACAGACACTTATATACATATGTGTATATATCTATATATATATGCATCTAGTGACATGTATGTTGGTTTTTTTTTTTCCTCGGGTACACTGTACTGATCCTTGTTTAGAGTTAGAATCTCTTTCAGCAGAAAAAATTCAGAGCTTTCAGAGTAGCTGAGCTAGCTGTTTTAACTACATTCAACATCTCAATATGATTATAATGATGACTACACTCTTGCTGCTTGATGGGAACATTTTGGCAGCATAGTAATTCCCCTGCTGTTATTATTTGATGTGCTTTCATGATTACTTGCATGAGGACAAAGCACTATAAAAGGGTTAGACACAGGCAGACAACCTACATCAGCCCACATAGAAAAAAATAAAAAAGGAAAGAAAGTCTGAAGATGCTGGTAAAATAAAGGGAGTATGTAAAGGCTTATACAGTTTCTCAGTCTAATCTGGGTTTTTGGCCATCTTTATTTTGGCAGGGAAAACAGCAATCTGGGGTGAGATGGAGTCAAATGTATAGAAAATCATCAAGTATTCAGCACTCATTTTCAAGCACTGGTAAATGTTTTGAGATCGTTTTGAGTCTGCAATGATATTTTAAAGCTGTATTACAAGCAAACTACTACCACCTATCAGCAATACTAACAAGGACCAGGTTTGTTGTGTGTCTTCCTTCTCTCTGACTTCCCATTTAGAGCTATTCTGACTCAAGAAAATGAGAAGACCATCTCAATCACTTATGGTGGCAATTTTCTCCCTTCTGGCAATTATACATGATGGTCTAAGTAACTGGAAAATTGACTGTTAATTCACAAGAAGCGTGACCATGATTCTACCCCTCTCACTCTCCTTTGCGAAGTCATCATCTGGAGTACTGAGTCCAGCTCTGGGAACTTAGATGCAAGAAAGACATAGACCTTTTGGAATAGGTCTAGAGGATGCCATGAAAAAAATTAGGAGGTTAGAATGCCTTTTCTGCAAAGAAAGGCTGAAAGAGCTGGGACAGTTTACCCTGGAAGAAAGGAGGATCATGGGAGACCTTTTTGCCTTTCAGTATATAAAGAAGGCTCACAAGAAAGATGGAGGCAGATTCTTAAATAGAGTTTGTTGCTTTAGGATAAAAGACAACATATTTAAAGTAAAAGAGAGGAGATTCAGACTCGATGTAAGATTGATTTTTTTTTAATGATAAGGGTGTTGAAACACTGCAATAAGTTTCCCGGAAAAGTGGTAGATGCACCATAACTGGAAATGTTCAAGATCAGGTTGGATAGGACTCTGAGTGTGATGGGTTGATGAGCTCTAAATGTCCTTTCCAACTCAAAACATACAATGAATCTACTAAATAAGTTTGGCAGTTTTAGGGAAGACTCAGGCATGATTAAGCTATTGGTGAAGAACCCTGAAAGTTTTAATTTCAGCCAATGCTATCAGATTCTAAATATTGTCGGTTTTGGTCATTCCAACTAATTTATGTAAAACTACAATTTGTGTCACCAAAATAATTGTGAAAGCACTGAATTATATCAGAAAACACCAGTATTTAGGGAGCAAGGTTCCAGATAATGCTACTTTAAAGACCACAGCTGTGTAGTTAATGAAGTTTGCCTAAAAATATTTGCTGGACGTTAAGACCATCTGGATTAGCAAAGCCCATGTCTCCACCACTGAGGCCTCCTGTGTCCAGAGGCGGAATACAAAGTAGTGTGCCTCCTGAAGTGGTCCATAGGATGACTTAGTGATCCAAATGTTCTCAGGACTTGTTTGGCAGGCTGCTATTTTCCATGGTTTAAAAGCACAAGAACAGCTTAATAGCATTAACACTGTTATTAGAACCTGCTAGCACTCTCAGGCAACACTTAGAGGAGTTGTATGCTATGATCTTGGAGAATTCTTGCAGCACTGGACCTGAGATTGATGTATGTGGGCAGATGGTTGCATAAGCATTAACGTGTAATAGGCAGTATTGTCAGCAGCATGACCACCTTGACCAGCTCCTGTGTAGTCTTATCTACTTAACTAAGACTTCCATCAGAACTGGTGGTTTAGTACCTGAATTGTTCCCTTTCCAGCAACTAATAGAATTTATCTTTTGATACTTCTGGGATGTAGGTAGGTACTAAAACAGACCAAAAAGAAAAGAAGCATAAAATATATAGAATAACTAAATCGTTTCTGCAAGGCCACAGTCTGTAATAGGACTGGGAATTAGGCCAAGGCTTCCTGCACAACTGAACCTTTATCTTGTATTCTATCCACTAGACTATTTCTCATTCTCTTGTGATTTGCTTCTCTGTAGAAGTGATCAAGAGTTAAGCTCCAGAGGATGCTTGGCTCCTGCACTTGAAATACTGCCAGAAATAATCTCCTCACAAATCTATCTAGAGTGTGAGAGTAGCACATCCTAATTAATTCTACAAAGACTCTTTCCTCTTTGTATTTTAAAATGTTGTGGATAACTTCCTGCTTAAAAGGTCACATTATTCTGTATTAGCTGACCATTTTTTTTTCTTCCCCAAACTATCACAGCCTTCAATCAAAAAGTGAAACAGTTTAGTCTGGCTCTCCTTTCTAATGAGCTTTGTATCTTCTTGGAACACCAAGAATTTCTACAGATATCGTAATGATAAAAAAAAAGACTATGGAAGGTGTGAGGCCCCTTAGAAAGAAAGCAGGTGAAATGGTCACAAGTGACATGGAAAAGGCTGAGTTTCTTAACAACTTCTTTACCTCAGTGTTCACTGCAAAAGCCTCTAGCCACACTCCTGGAGTCATGGAAGATAATGGCAGGGACTGAAAGGAAGAACTGCCCCTCATAAGTGAAGGTCAGTTTCATGATCACCTAAAGAACTTGAAAGTGTTCAAGTCCATAAGAACCAATGGGATACACCCATGGCTGCTGAGAGAACTGAAGGATGAGGTTGCTAAACCCCTCTCATTTGATTCCAAAAGTCATGGCAGTCTAGTGAAGTTCCCACTGACTGGAAAAGGAGAGACATAACTCCCATTTTCAGAAACAGTAGGAAGGAGGAGCTATATAGTCTCACCTCTATTGCCGGTAAGATCATGGAGCAGATCCTCCTGGAGGCACTACTGAGGCAGGATAACAGTGAAGAGGTGATTGGCTACAAACCTGGTGGCCTTCTATGAACAGGTCACAACATTCATAGATGAGGGGCGAGCAACTAATGTTATTTACCTGGAGCTGAAGGCCTTTGATTCTGTCATGCTTCACATCCTGGTCTCCAAGCTGGTGACACATGGGTTTGATGAGTGGAACGCTAGATGGATAAAGAACTGGCTTGATGGCCACACCCCAAGAGTGGCTGTCAATGGGTTCACGTCCAAGTGGAGGCCAGTGACAAGTGGAGGCCCTCAGGGATCCGTCCTAGGACAAGTCTTGGTCAACATCTTTGTCAGGCATTCAGTGCACCCTCAGCAAGTTTGCAGATGACACCAAGCTGTATAGTGCAGCAGAGATGCTGGAGGGCAGGGATGTCATCCAGAGAGACCTGGACAGGCTAGAGAGGTGGGCACAAGCCAACCTCATGAGGTTCAACAAGACCAAGTGCAAGGTGCTGCATCTGAGTTGAGGCAATCCCAAGCACAAATACAGGCTGGGCAGTGACTGGATGGAGAGCAGCCCTGAGGAGAGGGACTTGGGTGTGCTGGTGGATGAGAAGCTCAACATGAGCCAGCAGTGTGCACTTGCAGCCCAGAGGGCCAACCAGATCCTGGGCTGCATCAGGAGAAGTGTGGCCAGCAGGTTGAGGGAGGTGATTCTCCCTCTCTACTCTTATCTGGTCAGACCCCCCACTTGGAGTACTGCATCCAGTTCTGGAGCCCCTATTCCAAGAGGGATGTGGATGTGCTGGAGCATGTCCAGAGAAGGGCCACGAGGATGATCAGAGGCCTTCCAGTATCTGAAGGGGACCTACAAAAAAGCTGGGGAGGGACTTTTAGGCCATCAGGTAGTGACAGGACTAGTGGGAGTGGAGCAAAGCTGGAGGTGGGAGGTTCAGACTGGATGTGAGGAGGAAGTTCTTCAGCCTGAGAGTGGTGAGATCCTGGAACAGGTTGTCCAGAGAGATGGTTGAGGCCCCATCCCTGGCGGTGTTTCAGGCCAGGCTAGATGAGGCTGTGACTAGCCTGATCTAGGGTAGGGTGCCCATGCCCATGGCAGTGGGGTTGGAACTAGATGATCCCTGTGGTTCCTTCCAACCCTGACTGATTCTATGACTCTGTGATTCTAGGAAGACAGAGACTCCCTGTATTCCGCACTGAGATTTGCAAGACCACAAGAGTAGTAATGCCAATATTCTGAAAAGGGTAATTATTCGTGTTTTATTTTCTAGCAAAATAATTTTCATTCCTGTAACTGGATTGAAATGCATTGGAAATGCAAAAACTTGTTCCACAATATTCAGATATTTGCCAAAGCACCATCAAGTTAACTTAGATGAGATTTTTCTGCAGCAGTGATTCAAATTAATATTTCCTATTTGTTTTATGAAAAGACTGAACTGTAAAATTTTCAATGGCTGGGGTTTTTTGACACTGTTTATTGAAGGTACAAGCATCACTACATTCACAATCTGAGCTTGTTACAGCCTCATCCTGTATGCAGTATAGCAGGTAGTTGCCTGAACAGCAATTTTTTCATAGAGCACTTCTTCAGAAGGTGTGGAATTAATTCTTAAATAAGTAGGCAGAATGTGCTAGTAAATTACCTTCATCTTGTGCTTCTACATGTCTAGCATATAATCATTACGGCAGTCTATAATTTAAAGGGTTTTAATAAAAGTTGAACAAAAAAGCATCATATTAGGTTAAAAATTGGAGACCATTGATCAAGAACTCAGGCTGGTGATGGCAGAAACACATTTAGTCATTTACTGTTACACTGAAAAATTTCCATAAGATATGAAGAGCACTCCAGTGCACCTTTTCCTTTCAAGGTCAATGCTGCAAAGAAAAATTTGTCCTTTTCATGCTTCTCATGTCTTTTGAGAGGCTGATGCATTTTGTAACTACATTACAATGAGCTAGGCTTGCTTTCTAAGTGAATTTCCAACAAAGAATGCATTCAAACTTATCAATCTGGCATTTTTTTGCAAACAGACTTAGGATTTTTACCTTATGAAAAGATTAAATGCTGATGGAGTATTTTGTCACCATTGTCTCACACAAAATCACAGAAATATTTGGGTTGGAAAAGGCCCCTCAGGATCACTAAGTTCTATAACTACTCTACAAGACTCCCGTTAAACCATATCCCTAAGCACTATGTTCAAGTGACCCTTAAACACTTTAAAGGTTAGTGACTCCACCACCTCTCTGGGCAGCTCATTCCAGTACCTGACCACTCTCTATGTGGAAATTTTTTTCCTAATGTCCAATCTAATCCAACCAGTCTCAGCCTGAAGCCATTCCCCCTTGTTCTGTCTCACATTACCTGTGAGAAGAGACCAGCAGCAGCCTCTCCACAACATCCCTTCAGGTAGCTGTAAACAGCAATGAGGTCTCCCCTCAGCCTTCTCTTTTTCAAACTAAACAGCCCCAGATTCCTCAGTTGCTCCTCATAGATTTATTCTCCAGGACCTTCACCAGCTTTGTTACCCTCCTATGGATGCGCTCCAGCACCTCCACATCTCTCTTGTATTGNTGTTCAAGTGACCCTTAAACACTTTAAAGGTTAGTGACTCCACCACCTCTCTGGGCAGCTCATTCCAGTACCTGACCACTCTCTATGTGGAAATTTTTTTCCTAATGTCCAATCTAATCCAACCAGTCTCAGCCTGAAGCCATTCCCCCTTGTTCTGTCTCACATTACCTGTGAGAAGAGACCAGCAGCAGCCTCTCCACAACATCCCTTCAGGTAGCTGTAAACAGCAATGAGGTCTCCCCTCAGCCTTCTCTTTTTCAAACTAAACAGCCCCAGATTCCTCAGTTGCTCCTCATAGATTTATTCTCCAGGACCTTCACCAGCTTTGTTACCCTCCTATGGATGCGCTCCAGCACCTCCACATCTCTCTTGTATTGAGGTGCCCAACACTCAAGGTGTGGCCTCACCAAAGCTGAATACAAGAGGATACTCATCCCCCTACTCCTGACAGCCACAGCATTGTTAACACAAGCCAGGATGCCATTGTCCTTCTTGGCCCCCTGGGCATACTACAGGCTCATATTCAGCTGCCTGTCTATTATAAACCCCAGAGGTCTTTCTGGCAGCACCTCTCCAGCCATAATGCCCCAAGACTGTAACATTGCTTGGGGATGTTGGCCCATTAATCTAGCCTATCCAAGTCCCTCTGAAGAGCCTCTTTACCCATGTATTATTCTAAATTCTCTTCCCTTACCTATATATCAAAACTTATTCTAAGACTGCACAGGTGCCTCTTACACTGCAAACTAGAAGATTCTGGAAGGCTGTCTTTGAAAGAGCATTTTTCTGCAACTCATGAACTGTCTTCTTTTTTTGATAGCATTGACTTAATTCTTATAAAATCAACTGCCAATGAAGGTTTTTTCCCACAGTTTACCCACAAGGCATTGTTCACAGATGAAAGCAAGCATGATTCCATATGACATGAATTAACACAAATGCTGAATTTTTAAGTTTGCTAAACCTTTTTGTATTTTACAAGTGAATAACTTCTAATTATGATAGTAAGAATTGGACAGTAGGAGTGAGGGCAAGAATACCAACTTCTTACTGATTGCCTTTCATGTCTTGATGCTGGCTGAGGACTACTTGCTGCAACTGCAGATTAAAGAATCAGAAACCTTTCTGAGGCTTACTATAGGTAAAAAGCTTGCAGAGCTTTTGCTTTTATTTGCAGACCCTCAATCCAGAAATTCCCACCAAAGTCCTTCAGACTTGGCCCTTACTTAAGGAGGTATAAAAATCTATTGAAAAAAAAAAAAAAAAAAGCTTTCTCATTTTGGTTTGTGTTTGTCTGATAAGGAACATCATCTCCTGTCATAGAGAGCACCACGGCACATCAATGGTGACAACATTGTTTTGGAACACGAATTTTTGTCCAGAGTGACTTAGTTCGATACTATCTGCATTACAGTTTGAGCTGAGGCTTACTGCTTCCACAAGTGAAAAGCTGGGTTTTATACTGTTAAAATAAGGCATTTGGTAAATGTAAGTACAGCTTGATTCTGGATTTCTGAACAAAAAAAAAAAAAAGTTTCTAAAGTGATGCTGGAAAAATTATTTTGTCAACATCTACTGTAGTCCTTCAAAAGCAGTTACTACTGATCTACTGTTTCTTGACAAAATTGTTGTGCATCCTCTGAAATAAGCCACCACAAGCACATTTCTTCATGAAACAACATTTGTTAAAACTGGGTGCTCAGTTATCTGGAAATGACAGTGTTCCATCTAGTATTTTTTTCTAAACACTTATAATATGATGTTAACAAGGCAAACAGTAGCATCATCTTCTGTGTGGACAAAAGAGATCAAATATTTAAAAAATGTGTCAATTAAGTGGATGCTGTCTGTAACTAGTGCTTACTGACAATCAGATTCAATCCTCATTCTTACTATTTGAAAGGTGAAACTCATTCTTCTCCTAGTTGTTTTCTCATTTATTGAGAAAATGATTGACCTAGAACCACCCAGCAGAATACACATGATATAAATTCTTCCAATTATGGATCTGATGACATTGAAGTAGTTACTGCTGACTTTGGAGCACAGTAGGATCAGACGAACAGGCTGAAACATCGATTCAAACACATGTACCAGATGCTCATCTGATACAAATATGATCATGTCTCCCTCATATGCAGCCCAGATGCACAGCACTGTACCAGGTAACCTTCTGTTCCAGCAAAGGCTTATCAGTTTGTACAAATATTTACAATGAAAATATTAGTAATAAACCAGGTTGCCCTGTAGGATGTTCAAGTGACTTGGGGGCCAAATCATGATTTTACTACAGGGTGAGATAAAGCTCCAGTGTTGTTTGGGAAGGGCAGCAGAGCATATGCTCCCAAATCCTCTAACTTACAGATGTATGACTATCTTCTTCTCCACATATTGTCATGACTGAGTCCAGCCATCTTTGTTAAGGAGGCAGAGAAAAGACAAAAGGTTTTAAATTTTAATTTTGCCTAGGCATTACTTTCAGAAGAGAATTCATCATGACCAAATATTCAGGTTTGGAAGGACACAGCATGAGAACAGCAAATGAGGAAGTGTTATAATTCACTTAATCAGCTTGTTTTACGTGCATAATCACCAGCTTAAGCTAAGTTGCCATTTTTTCTGATGTTCTTTGCGTCGCTTCCTTTGATAAGTTAAAGGCCAATTTCTTAACCAGACATCTGTGTTTTTCCTACTATAACACTGCATATTGTACAGAAGGTCCTGGCAACCTGTTGTGGTAAATACTAGCTCCATCTTTTTTCTTTCTGTACATTCAACACTCACTGAGCACTGAAAGTCCTAGCTTTTCCACTCATAGGCACTTAGTGACTCAGTGATTGTATCTCTTATTTTATGGAAAGGTGTTAATAACAAATGTACATTGATGTAATAAAAATCATGGAATAAACTTTGTGTGTAAGGGAAATCCTGCAAGAGAAGAGTAAATGAGAGAGAAGCTGTGTGAGAAAAAATGTCTTTTGCACTATTACACTGAAATTATGCAGAATATCAATTCTGAAAGCAAGGAAGTTGCTCAAGCACATTATGAGGGAGGAATTTTAAGGAATTTTTACTGCAGAAAACTACAAAAATTGTTAAAATCATAGGAGTAGTTTAACCTATCTTATAGATTATTTCATGAATTTTGTGTTGTTTATATAATTTGGACAACAAAACCCTTAATAATATGGAATCAAAACTTTTCATTCTGTTTATTGTAAAATAACATATTCAGCATCTTTGATTTATAAAGCCCCTGAACTTCAGCCCCTGAATATCTTTCTATCCAATAGTGATCTTGCAGAATTCTAATCTCAGGAGAAAAACCTGCTTGTTTCAGATCTGTTTGAGGCTTTCTATCATTTTTCTGTTGAACCAGAAATTAAAAGAAATTATTATGGTCACATGGCTTACACTTTAGTATATTAATCTAGCTGTGCCTCTAGGTGGCAGGAAAAAAAACACCAACAAAAAAAGCCCACAAACAAACAAACAAAACCCAACTAACAACAACAACCAACCCAAAAAAAAAAACCACCCAACAAAAAAACCACAAAAGCAACAGGAATTTGGAATTTGAGGAAAGAGAATGTGTCCTGTGTGTGAGTTATAATTCTAGAACCAAACACATAATTGTGGGAACATCTTAGGAGGGACGTTATTTCTTTGGTGTCTCAATTCACGCAGTCTGAGGGCCCTTTTTTCAGTCTTTTGAGATGTCATATCCTACTGACTGCACACCATGTTTAGGACTCATGGAGAATACATCGTCAGGTTTTAACTGGATTCAACTGGATTTCAATGTAAAAACCCTTTTAGCAGACCTTTCATCTAAGTCTTATGTAGTAAGGCTATTTCCATTTGCAGGCTATGTTTAAGCATTGAATGGAGAAAACATGGCTGGTTAACCAGTATCTAAAAATAAAGATTAATTCCTTGAAGATATATACATGCAGATAAAACTGTGGGAACCTCAAGACACCATTTCATTTTCTTCCTGCCCAAAGGCAGGGTCAATTATATTATTGTCAGTCTTGATAGTTGTTAGCCTGTCTTGTTCATAAAGACTTGTAGGATAGGGTATGTGGAGGTCTGTGTGTACTCTCAGGCACATGTTTCCAGTGCTTTACTGTCCTTACCCTTTGAAATGTGATTTTTTTTTCCACCTGTGGTTTCAGGCTAGTGCTTATAGTTATGCCTGCCACGGGCACAGATCTGACACATAAACTGGGTCCCACTTACCTCTCCAGACTCTGACTTTGTACCCTATTTATTCCTTACCCAGTACATTTGCACATATCACTCAGCTACAGGCTCCTGCCACCTATCCTTGAAAATCTAGTGCGTGAAAAATGCAGTAAAATGTAAATATATGTCACTCAATTTTCTGCAAATTACACACTATGATTACTGAATAAATGTTAATACTACAATTAAATACCCAGTTCCAGTATTTCAGCTGGAATGGATTATGAAACTTGAGACCACAGTAAAATAAACTTGAAAGGAAAGCATTAAATATATTTAGTTTTATGTGTATATAAACATGTTTACATATCTATCTATTGCTTCTCCATTTGCATACTTGTATGTACATATCACATTTTGTTGTATGTCTTGTTACGTTAGCACCATCTACTCTTTTTTCACTAGCAGCATGGTGTTGCAGGCTTCTCAAATATCATCTCTCCCCTCCTCCACAAAACCCCTGAACAGCTGAAAACATAAATCTTAGAGTCAGCGAAATAAAAAATAGACACTTTATTACACCACAGCATTTTCCTCCGCTTTCTCTGTGGTATCATTTGAAGCCTGCCTTCTAAAACAGAAGTTGAACAAATGAATCCTTCTGTCTTCACTTTCAGTTGTCAGCAGTGCTTCAGCATGAGATGAAATAAATTGCCAGGCTCTTTCATCTTCTATAATCAGCTCTGCACAGCTGACTACACCCGCAGCCCTATGAGCTGCCTCTGCCAGCACTAATTCTGTGTAGAATGGGAAGTCTTTGTTAGCGCCACAGTTCTAATGTTCTGCACAGGAGTAGGTTTTATATTTTTATTTCTCTCTTTTTCTCATGTGCATTCTTCTCCAATGGATAAACTATTGTACAATCCATTTTCTGCAGGTGAGAAGCTTTGAGGTAGCAATATCTTTTTTAAATATGTGCTTCTATTTCACTTGGTACCACTATCAATAACGATATCAGTGCTTTTGCAACATAATACTTGCACTTGGTTCGAAGAAGTCTTCAACTAATCTTAGAGTAGGTGAAAACATTTCATTTTTAGAAGTGCGAAAGCTCTAAATTAATTGCTGTTGCATCAGTGCAGGGCATTATGTAGATTTGCTTGTCAGAGGGTAACTTCTGTCTTTCCACTGCATTTGTCCTGCCTAAGAGCAGTGCATAAGACATCAGGCAACAAAGGACTAGAGTTTCCAAGGACTCAAAGTTAGTCTATAATCTCAAGATCTTATTTTATATCAAACTAATCCTTGGGGAAGTGAGAGCAAATCAAATTAAAATCTGTAACTTTACATAGTGAGACACAGGCTTTGCTAGTGCTCTTGCAGGGCAAGGTGATGTGTCACTCCTAGCCATCAGTTCAAACCAAGTTCAGGTCTATAAGTAAACCTTGCTTTGGAGACCTTTGCAAGTCACACAACAAGAGCATCATGCTACCCACCACTCTGTCTGTCAGCCTCTGAATGTGTGGCAAAGACCAATTTGTCATAGAAAATGGAACTATGATACTCTCATTCCTCCTCTTCCTTCAAAGAGTAAAACTACACAAACTTTGATACTTGAATGTCAGCTTCTACAACCTGGCTAAGGAGTGAAGTTTTCAGTGTTTTGCCCTATCCTGATATACAGTATAAATAAAAAATGTCTCATGCCATACTTTGATAATCTATGAGCTGAAACTGCACAGTAAAAGGGAAATACAGCAGAGCAGAAGATGAGCTTTCTAAAATCTTTCTTTTCCTTCAAGAGCAGAAAACCCCCTGCTTTTACATCTTATATGATATTAGTAGTAAAGGTAGTTTGAAGCT
This sequence comes from Tricholaema leucomelas, assembly GCA_013400475.1. Lineage (NCBI taxonomy): Eukaryota > Metazoa > Chordata > Aves > Piciformes > Lybiidae > Tricholaema lacrymosa > Tricholaema leucomelas. The sequence continues at coordinate 13,854 of WAAF01010711.1, forward strand.
AGCTAGAATGTTTTGATGAGAAGAACTAGATTACATGCTGTGAAAGAGAAACAATGGTGATGTCTGCTTCACTCGCAGGCTTGCTGAGAGGTATAAGAACAAGAATGTAAATACAGATAAGACATTCAGTCGCTCTGTGTCTGGGCTGTGGGCTGCATTTTTTCTCTAGCCTAACCTGCTGTCTCTCTGATTAATCTACCTGCTTTCTAACACACATCTCACCATCCCCCCACCCTCCCCCGGCAGACCCTCCATTCTTCCTTGAGCACAAGGCAACCTCTGACATAAAGTAGAGAAGGGTGGGAGAAGGAAGAAAGGTGGTTGGGAGCCCCTCCTGGGGACTCAGGTTTCTGGGAGGGGTGTTGTGTTTCTGTATTACCTTTTAACTTGTATATTTCTGTATATAACTACATATATTGTAAATATTTGCTTGTATATTGTGCTAAGCTGTAAATATAAAAGCTTCATTCAATTTCTTGAGTTGAGTCTTGTCTGGGTGATTTCCAAAGGGGCAGGAGCTGGGGGGTTGGCAGGTAACACCCAAACCATCACAAGGTCTAAAATCTGTTTCCTCATGGGCTGATATACTCTTTAAAAGAGAAAACATTAATTAAGGAGTGCTACATAACAGAAGGTGCAATTTTGTCTTAAAATAATTACAATCCTGGCCAACTAGGAAACAGAAGCAAAACACCTCACTACCTTTGAGAATATAATTATCCCAAGACATCCAAAACCAAGCTGGGTTTATTACAACTCTTGCAGTCAAGCAGTACCATTCTTAAAAAAAAAAAAAAATTAAACAATAGAATCTGATTAAAAGAAAGCCAATCAATAACAAGGCAGATTCCAAGATAGGAGTCAATTATAAACCACCCAATCAGGATAACATATCTTCCTGATACTGCTGGCAAATGAACCAGCTAGGGAAGGTCTTCCACTGGAACTGTTTTTAAGCGAACAGAGAGGGAAATGTGAATGATGTGATGGTTAAAGGCTGTATTGGTTACATAGATCATGAAATGGTAGAATTATTAACTCTTGGAAAAATAAGGAGTGGGGGCAGCAGAACTGCCATCCTGGACTCCCAGCAGGCAGACTTCAGTCTGTGTAGGAGGCTGGTCAGCAAAGCCCATTATGAAACAGTCCTGAAAGCTGTCCAGGAAGGATGGAGATTTTTCAGGAAGAAAATCTTTAAGACACAAGAAGCAAGCCATCCCATCATGCCATAGCACAAGCTAGCAGGGAAAAGGGTCAGCTTAGATGAACACAAGCTTTGGCTGGAACTCAGACAAAAAGAAAAGACAGTTTATAACCTTTGGAAGAAGGGGAAGTCCAATCAGGAAGCTTTGTAAGGTTTGATAGATGGGCTGATGGCAATGGTACAAGGTTCAACAAGGCCAAGCATCAGGCTCTGTAATTATTTCACAACTCCATGTAATGCTACAAGCTTGGAGAAGAGTGGCTGGAAAGCTGCTCAGAATTAAAGGACCTAGGGAAGTTATTTGACAGAAGGCTGAATATGAGCAGCAGTATGCCCAAGTGGCCAAGAAGACCAGCAGCATCCTGGCCTGTGTCAGTGTGGCCAGCAGGGCTAAGGAAGTCATTGTTCACCTTTACTCAGCACTTCTGAGGCTGCATCTTAACTACTGTGTTGATTTTGGGGCCCTTCACTACAAGAAGGACATTGAGATGTTGGAGCATGTCCAGGAAAGGGCAACAAAGCTGGTGAAGGGTCCAGAAGACAAACCATGAGGAGTGGCTGAGGGAACTGGGATTGATCAGTCTAGACAGAAGGAGGCTGAGGGGAGACCTTATCTCTCTCTGCAACTACCTGAAAGGAGGTTGTAGTGAGGTGGATGCCAGTCTTTTTCCCCCGAGTAATAATCAATAAAACAAGAGGAAATGGCCTCAAGCTCTTCCAGGGGATGTTAGATTGGATATTAGAAAAAAAAAATGAATGATTGTCAAGTACTGGAATAGGCTATGGTAGAGTTATCATCCCTCAAGGTATTTACAAAATGTAGAGTTTAGAGATATGATTTAGTGGTGGATTTGGCAGTGCTAGATTGACAGTTTGACTTCATGACCTTAAAGGTTTTTCCAGTTTAAATGATTCTCTGATTCTATGACTAAAGGTACTGTGTATCAGAGCAGTGTTTATACAGTCTTCCACCTTTCAAAAATGTTTTAACAGCAAATAAAACTGATCCCTGTGTCTAAAAGTTTTCAGTCTTGAAGTCAGAGCTGAAAGTGCTGCTAATAACTTTTGTATTCTCATTTATTTACTCTGGCCCTCTAAATCAATTCAAGAGAAAAAAATACACACATTTTTCCATGTCATATGTATCCTTACCACACCAAACTATATTCTGCTCCTGTCAGGGATGAGCTGTGAAGCAGGCAATAACTGTGCTCTCAGAGGCACAGGGATAGAGAAAGGCAGGTTTCTGGCAGGTCTTGTTCTCTGCCTGATGCTTATTGACAAATTCTCTAATGAGAGCTTTCTGGAAAACACATTTTACATCCTGACTCAATGTACTCACTTCCACCTACCTATGCTGAACAACACTAAGGAACCTGTATCATTAGGAACATTTGCAAAGGGCTTTCCTCTGCAGGAATGCTGCAGGCTTGTCTTTCAAAAATTGAATGGACATACTGTGTAAATATTTTTGGATGAAGGGTAATCATGCCTTCATGAAAAGTTCCAAATATTTACAAGTATCAAACAAACATTAAATACAGACATGATAATGTCCTCTCTCCTTGAACAATTGTTCATACTTGTAAACAATACATAGTCATAGATATACAAAGCTCTAGAAATTCAAGTCCTGTAGCTAGTAAAAAATTGTCTAGGCCAAAAGCAACGCTTAACTGCTAGGTCTGTCAGATATCAAATCTAGGTCTGAATTTTGTTATTTATAAGAGGTCAAATGAAATTTCCAGGATTAATTTTTTTTGGACTCCAAGGTACTTCCAATCTGAGTTCAAAATGGGAATGCTGGGCTAAAGTCTAATGTCAAAAAAAGTTGCCTGTGCTTCTAAAAGGCTCTTGCTTGCTGTTAGCCTATCCTTTTTCAGCTACCTTTATGGGAACAGGTATGCAAATGTGGAGGTTTCAGGGCTTGCCTCCTGGCTACAATTGCTGGGAGGGTATGATGGCCAGCTCCATATGGGTCAGCCAAGATGTGGCTAGAGATCAGTTGTCTCATTTCTCTTATCTACCTCCTTTCAGCAAAGCTAGTGAGACGAGAACAAGGTCTGTCATGTTAGTCATGCAGAAGTTAGACCATAAAACTTAGGTTTATCCAAGCAATCTTTCACCTTGTTAGGGAGAAAGAAGGGCAGCGTAACAGTTAACCTGGAAGTGAAAGAAATCAACATTTTCTTCCAAAAGCAAGGAACTTTTAAAAAGGTGTGAGGGCTAGTTGAATGTTTTCTGTCTTGCTCACCAACATCTGTGAGCTATGATAAACTTCTCTGAAAAAAAAAATTAAATGATGAAGGCTATCTTTGGTAAAACAGATACAATTAAATCCACATGATTCAAAAACATACAGACATGCATGTAGTAGTTATATTACAGCTACTGTTGAAATACTGAAGAAAATTTCCTCAAACTAGTTCCTTTAAGCTTAACCATATTTGAAAAGCTTAAAGTTAAGTTGCAGTGTGATAATTAATTGCAGCTAGTATAAATTGGTATTTTTAATATCAGCAGAGTATATTGCCTGGTGCCACCATTTGTTCTTTGTATAACACTAATTTCATTTAAGGGTTTTAAAAATAATTTTATTAGTTAAAATAAATATCTTTAAAATTCAGAAAGTGGTTATGCTAAATGCAGGGTTTTTTTCCAAATAGTGATCGTCTTGTTCCCACATTCCTGTAGCTTACAAAAAGCTTTTTGTAAAATATGTGATTGAATTTAGCTTTCACAATTCTGTTTGCTAAGGAATGATACATTTGGCATAAAAATTGTATCCAGCTAAATGAATGCAGAATATTTAGAGATGGAATATAAGTAGGTGAAGTGAAAGGAGCACAACAAACAAGTGAACAGTTAGATCTTGGCAAAGATACACACAATACCTGCTTTTTAATATTTCCTAGCTGTATTTGCGTTTAGAGAGGAGGGTTCACTCTTGAAAAATGTTTCACGACCCTGTCATGGAGAGATATTCTGCCGCCTATGCCAATTGTGGTGGAGGGGAGAAATTAATTGGTGCAAGATGATATTCTANATTTCTGCTCAGGAGGCAATGGACATTACAGAGGCATTAAAGCATTTACTCACAAATTCTTATTAACTATCAGTCTCTCTCCAGGTCTACTTTACAGCCTATGCAAGTGTCCAGTTCTTCAGGGAAGTCTGCCCGTGGGTGTTGAGGCTGGAATTCTCCTGGCTTCAAGGGAAAGGAGAATCTTCCCAGCTTCTGGGGAAAGGACAGTCTCTGACTTTGTTCTCCTGGCTTCTTCTGGATGCTTTGTCCAGAGATTCTTCAGGCAGAACCTTTGGGTGCAGAGGCAGGATGTTGTGCTGTCTCAGCACAGTCTCACACTGGGCAGCAGGCCAATCGCGTGCAGACAAGTGGGTCTGCTCCTGGTAACTTTGGTGGCAATAGCTCACACCAGGCAATAATAAGGCAGTGGGCATGCAGTAGGGTGCACGGCTGCATGGGAGACTGAGCTCCATAGATAAAGGCAACACAGGATCTAGTCCTGGTAACTCACCACAGTGGCGTGCAATAGGGTGCACGTCTGTCTGGGAGACTCTGTCTCCATAGAATAAAGTAGATGCACTGCAGGTGAACCGGCAGACAGGCATAAACAAAAAGCAATGATGGTGAGTCTAAGCTAGCAAGCACTTTGTTTACCTGAATATCTCCATTTATCAAGTGTGGTCCGAGATTAATGGCCCCTTGGCCACCAAAAGGACCAATCAGCTTTTGGCAGTCAGCCAAACATACCATAATAGGCAAAATCCACAAGCCTGGACCTCCCACATATGGGGATATCATGGGCCTAGCACCCAGTAAACATGAGCTGGGCACATGGGCTTACACAAACACATTACACAACCACATTATACAACCTGGACCCTGGGCAGGCCAGACTTTATGCCATCAGGTCTATTGTGTTTCTTTGTGCTTGTTTATCCATTTAATGTGTTTACTTCTGGTTTGGGGGAAAAAACATGTCCAGGCAGGACAAGGCATAAATAAGACTATTTTCAGGCCTACGGGCCCTCCACTACAAACCCTCTCAGCAGTAGACTGGAAGAAACTTATTTCTTACCTTTCTTTCATAGTAGTAATTTTACTGCTGTGTTTTCTGGACTTGACAGTGGTTTTTGTTTTGAAGTGAGAAGTAACTTTCTCATTAGCTACAGCTGGCACAAGGCTAAGACCACTGACAGAGAAATTTGTCTTCAATCATGTATTCCCATTATCAGTAATACACAGCATATGGGTGAAAGAGACACAAGAGGCAACCAATACTTTTGGACAGTGCTGAGTATCATACTCTTGCCATATTGTATATTAAATTTGCATTGTATCCAGCAGTCAAAGAGAACATTAAATATGTTGATATTACAAGTTCATAAAATCCTTTCTCACAGAATGCTGATATGATTTTGTAGTACAAGGATTTGTACAATCCTAGACAGAACTGAGACTTGATTAATGGTCACATTGAATTTCTGAGAATCCAAATACTCTGCAAAACAGAGTTCAGACTGACTAAATATCTTTACTGATGATCAGGACCAGGGGATTGAGCCCAGAATCAGTCAATTTGCAGATGACACCAAGATAGAAGCAGATTTCCATCTGTTGGAGGATAGGAGAGCCCTGCAGAGGGACTTTGACAGGCTGGATGGGTGGGCAGAGGCCAATGGGATGAGACTTAACAAGGCCAAGTGCAGAGTTCTAAACTTCAGCCACAACAACCCCAAGCAGCACTACAGGCTGGAGAGAGAGTGGCTACAAAGCAGCCAGAAAGAAAGAGACCTAAGGGTACTGGTAGATAGTAGGCTGAAGATGAGCCAGAAGTGTGCTTGGCTGGCCAGGGGAGCCAATGGCATCCTGGCTTGTATCAGG
>WAAF01010716.1:0-47252 GCA_013400475.1 Tricholaema leucomelas
ATGTCCAGGCAAGGCAAGGCACGAACAAGCCCACTTGGGCCTATGTGGCCCTCCACTACAAGTCTTTAACACAAATATGTCTCCATCTTGGGAAAAATCTATGAGAACCTATCACAGGATCTGTGAGCATTGTCTTCTTCTATTTGCCTCTTGCATAGTCGTAGCTGGTTCTGGAAACTATCACAGAATCATAGAATGGTTTAGGTTGGAAGGGACCTCAAGGATCATCCAGCTCCAACCCCCTGACATAGGCAGGGACACCTCCCACTAGAGCAGGTATCAAACTTTACTAAACTTTAAGGTAAATTACAACTGAAAAAAAAAAACCAAAACCCAAGCAAAGAAAAAAAAACCCAAATTAATGCCATTAATATAAAAATGAGTTCTTCTTCTACTGGCCTTTCATAAATTATGATATGGTTGTCACATTTTTCCTGGCAGCATCTCCCCAGCTGCTGTACTTTGGGGAATTAGGTTGCAGCAAGGAAAAAGTGACATGTCTGGTGCTGTGGCATGCCAAGGGAAATGAGATCATAGTTCAGCCAATGAAGTTTCTCCATGGGAATTCAGTGGGCACCTTTTGGAAACAAAACCTGCTAAAACGTGGGTAACCACAGGCAAAACATGAAGGTATTTCTACAAGAGGGAAAGTCACCATGGAGTGAATTCCATTACAGAAAGGTACTAATTATATTGATCCTTAAGGGCTAATATTTTAAATATCCAGTGATTTTCTTGTACCCAGTTCTTAGAAGGAAGACTCTTTACTCTGCCTTCCAGTGCTGTAAGTGCTAGCCAAAAGCCCCTGAGGAGCATTTGTCTGGGAAGTCTCCTTCAGGTATTTCAAAGTAAAATTAGTGTGTAATCTTTAATTTCCTCAAAAATTGGACACAAAATCCACCACACGTGCATTCTTGAAAGATACACTTTTTAGCTCTGGGATGTCCTAAAAATTTTCAGATATGGTATTTATTTTAATCAAAAATATGGGCATGTAAAGAAAGGATAATAAATACCTATAACACTTTGGGACAGGAGCTGCAATCTTAAATACATGATAACTCACTTCAGGGAGGTACAGACCATTAAAACCAGCTCTAAAGTCAAGAATCATTGTAGTCTACAGCTAGATTGAAACCTGAAGTGCAGAGCTCAGAGCCATGTCTAGTCTGTATGATTATGGGCTATATACAGTTTTCTGGCTTATCACAGGATCACAGGATGTTAGGGGTTGGAAGGGACCTCTGGAGTTCTTCGAGTCCAACTCTCCTGCCAGAATAGGACCACAGAATCTAGCACAGGTCACACAGGAATGCACCCAGACAGGTCTCCAGAGAAGGAGACTCCACAACCTTTCTGGGAAGCCTGTTCCAGTGCTCTGAGACTCATACAGTAAAGAAATTCTTCCTCATGTTGAGGAATTCTTCCTCATGTTGCCTGTGTTGTAGTTTACATCCACTGCCCCTTGTCCTTTCACAGGGCACAAGCGAGAAAAGGCTGTCTCTTCCAACACCCAGATATTTACATACAATTAACCAGCAACAGGACAAGGGGACACAGCCTCAAGTTGTGCCCAGGGAAGTACAGGCTGGATGTTAGGAGGAAGTTGTTGCCAGAGAGAGTGATTGGCATTGGCATGGGCTGCCCAGGGAGGTGGTGGAGTCACCATCCCTGGGGGTGTTCAGGAGAAGACTGGATGAGGCACTTAGTGCCATGGTGTAGTTGACTGGCTAGGGCTGGGTGCTAGGTTGGACTGGATGATCTTGGAGGTCTCTTCCAACCTGATTGATTCTATTCTAATTAGTAGATCTTCTATCAGTCTTCTCTTCTCCAGACTAAAAAGCCTCAGGTCACTCATCCTTTCTTCATAAGGCACATGCTCTAGTCCCTTAACAATCCTTGTGGCCCTCCACTGGACTCTCTCAAGTCAATCCCTGTCCCTCTTGAACTGGGAAGGCAGTTTTATTTTTAAGAGGACTTTCGCCTTTCTTGTGCCTTCCTATATACCCCGACAAGCTCTTTGCTCATCCATGCAGTGAATTCCTCAGAGAGAGACTCCTTTTGAGACTTGTGTCCTCCCTGAAACTGTCTGATCAGAGAAGAAGGGATTTGAGGAGTTTCTGTGTGAAAGGGAGTACAAAACCTGGCATTCCACGATGCTAGGCCAAGCTGTGAAGAACACTGACAGGGCACCCAGCCCATCGTTTTTGACAGAGAAAGGGCACAACCAAATGTAATCTGGTTCTTGTCATCCTTTGAAATCTGATAAGTTTATTTTAACTGATTTGAATGATTGAGTAGATGGTGCTACAGTGGTTGAACAACTGGTCCATCACTTGGCAGATCATAACCCTGAGCAATCCTGAAGGGGAGAGCTAATAAGGGAACATTAGAGAGATGCTCTTAAGAACTATAAGATACTTGAAGAGCATTGTCCAGAGAGGAGAAAAAACCTCTCACCTAGATGGCCACAGTATGCATCTTGGAGAGAAAATGCAGGGTGGAGTTTTTAAAAGATGCGGGGAGGGAAATCTACTGTTTAGAGCTTTGTCTGAACATTTGTGACTGTTCAAGAAAGATCTCCCTAATTCCTACAGGCCTTGCAGAAAGCCTAACATGATTATCTAAGCACATAGGAACGTGCTAGGGAATGTAAAAACTGACTCTGAGTTTGAGAGCTGAAGTGGAATAGTGAAGCTGTCAACAGCAGTGGACAGAAGAGAAATCATGGCAGGTTCAAATTAAAGAATTACCTGTGATCCTTTTAGCTGCAGGTGACAAGGAATCATCTTGAATTCACCAAACTGCCAACTCAGCTCACAGAACGGAACAGAGACAGACAGGACAGAGAGGTGAAAATCTTCATCCTGGGAACAATGCAGAAAACGTGGGGAAAAGTGATACAATTTGAAAACAGAAACTTTTAGTGGCTTTGAGAGAGTCCAAGTGGAGAAAGGAGAAGGCCCTGCTCTAAAACAATACAGGCAGACAGAGAGCCACAAGGGGGTACTGCCGCAAAAGCCAAGAGAAAAAGAGTGATCAAGGGTATCACATTAGACTGGAAGGTCAAAGAGGACACAGAGATTCCCATGTTAGCCAGAAAGAGGTCATCTGAGACCTTGGTGAATTAGTCTGAATGGGGAGGACTGAAGCCAGATTGCAGTGAGTCAGAGGGAGGGAAATCAATGCGGTGGTCGTAAACAGCCTTTCAAGTCACTCAGAAATGAAAGGGAGAAGGGAGGGCTGCAAGAAAAAGAAAGGCTGTCCTATGTGAACTGGAAATTCACAAACAATGCACTGTTTATCTCTTTTCCTTCCTCAGTCTATGAATTACCTTTTTTCTTTCTTTCTTTCTTTCTTTTGGTTTGTTTTCTGATGGATGTTGTTGTTTTTATTTTGGAGATCAGAGTTTCCAGACTCCCTGATTTTAACAATCACCTATTAATGTATCTTGGGCAACTACCCAAGGAAATGAATACGTATAAAAGCCTGGACAAATTTCTGTCTCCTAAATTTAGTACTCAGTCACCAATTAGCCATAGAGCTTCATTTGTTTTCATGATCACTGCTTGTATGATGCCTGGTACTGGAACTCATTGGTGCCAAACTAAAATTAAATTTGCTTTTAAATCCCTGGAAATCCTGCAGAAAGATGAAGTGAGTGATTGTGCTATGAAACACACTATAGAGAAGCCAGAGTTACCATGCTGCTTCTTAAAAAACAGGTTTATTCTTTTCAAGGCATACATTTGTCCCACTGAGCAGAGATTTTGCCAACCTGGTAACATTTTGAAGATACAAAAAAAGATTTTTTTTAATAGAAATGCAACTTGCTTAGTTTAGCTATATAATTCTCCTCAGATGAAAAGGTAGTTCACCGTGGGACATGTTTGAGAATTACACACAAATGTGAACTTGGTATTTCTGGAAGCTGTGGTCAGTAAGTCTCAGTACCTGGAAGAAAAACAGAGTAGTGGGGTTCATAGAATCAACCAGGTTGGAAGAGACCTCCAAGATCATCCAGTCCAACCTAGCACCCAGCCCTAGCCAGTCATCTAGACCATGGCACTAAGTGCCTCATCCAGGCTTTTCTTGAACACCTCCAGGGACGGTGACTCCACCACCTCCCTGGGCAGCCCCTTCCATCCTATTCATATCTTTGCAGCTTCTTCCTCTGATAGGGTAGCCCTGGGTTCCAAGTACTTCTACTGCTTTATAAGGAAGGAATGATTGTGTCATAGAACAGAAGAAAAACAAAGTTAAAACGTGTTTCCATCACTAAGATTATGTAGCAACCAGAGGTTGATTATGAACAAAGAGATAGAGTTAAGATACATACTTTAGTCAACAAATAGATTGTGATTAGATTCTAGAATCATTTTCTATCTGACAATATAATTTTGAAACAGTGTTTATCATTCCCAAAGACTTCATGATAATGATGATGGGGTGAAGGCAGCAGGGATTCCCTTTGAATCAAACACAAAATCTCTTTCCAGCCGGGCTTTAGGCAGCACATACCAAGCACAGCTCCCTTTGGGTCTGAGTTTGAAGGCAACCTCCTCTGCCACTCTCAGGTGAGCCCATAAAAAATTAACAAACATTTTAGGCTTGAAGTGAGCTGGACTCTCGATGATCTTGGAAAGTGTATGTTTTACATTTCCCAGCCCTGTTAAGTTTCCAACATTTCTGAAATTTGCCTCAGAATTTCCTGACTCTCCTTTAACAGCTCTGAGCAGGTCAGAAATTAAGTAAACGGATCACTGGGCAATTGAACACCTCAGATATTGCTGTTGTGAGACTTGTTCTATCAAACAAAAGCAGATAAAACTCTTCTCATGGGGTGGCAGAGAGATTTTCACAAAAGGATATACCCCTTATTTTCCAGAGACTACATTCAAATGGCATAGGTGAGTAATAACTACAAAGCCTAGATGAAGGTATTTTCTTATGTGGATATGACAGCACTCTGAAATCAGCTAGAGGGTGGATTTTCTTATCATTAAAATAATATTTTCTGACCTTTACAATACACTCTTCATGTAATATTAAAGAGGGAAAAGATATGCCAAGCTGTTAGCATATGAGAAGATTGTTGGTGGTTAAACAACAGGGGAGAGAACATTGTAAAGAATAGAGGATTGTGGTAGCCTGTAGCTTTTAAAGCCAAAGGTTCTTCATGATTAGCTGGCTAAATATTCGCTTATTTTGCACTTTTTAACACTACGTTGTAAATGCGACGCTTACTATGAGCAACTAAAATTTATTACCCCTTGCAGGAGCTTTATGACTTGAAACAGGAGAGTGATTTTTAAAGAGTGAACATTTTAGGAAAGATTTTTCTAAACTGTGCTATCCAATTGTTAGATGTAGGGGGAAAAAAAAACCACAGATAAGAGGATTAAACTAAATCATGAATATCTGCCAATTTCCTTCTCTTTCTACGGTAACACAACATATCAAAGATTTAAACTACTTGAGACAAGTTTAAACATCCTAGTAGCATCCCATTTCAAAAAGGCAGTATTCAGCCTATGGTGTTTGCAGATTTGTTAGTGTGCTAGTTTGAAGCTAGATAGAATGTTTTGGTGAGAAGGACTAGATCATAGGCTGTGAAAGGAAAACAATGGTGATGTCTACTTCCCTCATAGTCTCGCTGAGATGTATTAGAATAAAAAGCAAAACATAGATAAAGTCACTTCGCTCTTGGCTTTGCTCTGGTCGCTTCACCTGCTGGGGAGCTCAGGGCTGCTGGCTGAACTCCATCTTACTCTCTAACCTCACCCTCCATTTTCTTTGGCTGATCCACTTTGCTTCCTAACCCCCCTGGCCGAACCTCCATTCTTCCTTGGGACTGGGGTAAGGTTGAGAGGAGTAGGGGGAAGGTGAGGGGGTGGTTGAGAGCCCCTCCTGGGGACTCAGGTTTCTGGGAGGGGAGTTGTGCTTCTGTATTACCTTTTACCTTGTCTATTTCTGTCTATAACTGTATATACTGTAAATATCTGCATGTATATTCTGCTAGCTGTAAATATAAGCTTCATTCATATTTCCAGAACCGGCTGAGTCTAGTCTGGGTGATTTCTAAAAGTGGGGGGGGAGGGGGCAGAGAACACCCAAACCACCACAGTTAGTTTTTAAAAGAACACAGAGATGCCCACAGAAATTATAATATATGTCCATGGAGTCATGTTAGTGTGAAGAGAAATCAATCACACTTTGAAGAAGTTTGAATCTGAACATGACTCAGACTCAAGTTATAAGTATGAGGTCCTCTGAAAGGACCAAGCTGTGATCATAAAGCTAAACCAGGCACTTGAGGCTTCTTAAAGCCATCATGATCACACTAGACACTGGTATCAACCCATAACTGCATGCAGATGTGGGCCACTTCACAAAATTTCCGTGGATGCAGATCCCCTGCCTGTAAAGATTGCAGTCAGACTAAGCTCTGTCTGGAGCTCCATTCTGGCTATCTCGATTGCCCATGCTGCAGGGTACCACTGCTCTGCTCTGTGGAAAGGTAGTCAACCAGGAGGGCAACATGAAGGCCAATAAGGTGGTCCTTGGCCATGACTCACCCTAAGCATAAAGACAAGAGAAGGGTTCTGAGAGTCACATAGAGAGTTCCAGTGAAGAGCCAAAAGTCTTCATGGTGACCACCTTCTCATATGAGCTGGAAATGCTACCAACCACATCTGCATGATGGAAGGTAGTTTCATAAGTGAGCAAGCATAGCTCCTATCCACCTGAAAAATACCACATAAACATAACCTGTAAGAAAGGAATGAATAAACAACTCTGCCTGGATGATCAAAAGTGATGGGATGCCTGCAACTCCCTATCCTTGCAGACAAAGACTTGCAGATTCAGATTTTTCCAACAGCTGTACACAGATAACTTGTGTAAGTCTTCCTTTGACCGAGGAATGCTGCAAGGCAGACATGCAAGCCAGGGCTAGTCAGATACCTCAGTCACAGGCCCTTTCCACACTATGGAGTGAGGGAGGAAGATAGATATCCCTGGGGTGCACACAACAGCTCTGAGCACATTATTGCCCAGAAGCAGTGAAATAATAGCAAGTAGCTACGGGGAGGGTGAATGTTGGCATGATCTCCCAGCAATGCAGCCACAAACAGTAAGTGTGTGAGCACAGCAAAGAAACATAGGATGTCTAAGGGAACAAAGTACTGCTAAAGTGGCTCATGCTCTCTTTCCTCATCTCAGAGAAACATGTGTGAAGCGGATGTCCCTGCCTGCTGAATGAAAAGACATGTTTTGTTGCATTTAGCCAAATAAAGGGCATAACAAGTGATCTCACTGCTGAGGCACATTCAGCCACCTACCGCTGCCTTTCCCCAGTAAGACTCCAGCAATTTTAGCAAGACCTGACAGACATGCCAACACCTAGGCAGGTCACATCACTATTATCCAAAGTCAAGGGAAGACAGGTACATCTCAGCTTCTCGTCTGAGCTGCTCCCATGGTTGCATGGGGCCAGCCACATTCTGTGTCTCTCAGCACTGGCTGGAAGGTAGGAGACACAAAGAGCTGAGCATGCTGGGGCTGGGATCTCTAACACGGATGAGAATTCTTTGAGAAGAATATGGGCATATTGTGATAAAGTGTGGAGCTATGTGAGCTGAAGAGCTTTGGAAACTGGGACAGAGCTGGGCAAAAATGCACTTAAAGCACTGAAACTACTTCTAGAGAAGAGAAATCCATGGGGAGCCACAGCTGGTAGAGAGGCTGGCAGCTATATCAGAGAGATGAATACTTTTCTCTCTTTTATACCTTCAGAAAAAAAGCATCAAAGCATTCTGAATAATAGAAAGGGGCTAGTATAAGAAAAAAATTGTTTTTTTAAAAGCATAAATTGCTTGTCTTTAGGTTTTTAACCTAGAGATCTCCTCCTTTCAAAATAAACAGGAATATCTCTTTTAATTTCTTAAAGCGAGGCTCAGAGCTAAAATTCAGTTCTCAGGGTCCAAGTTCCAAATTGAAATAGTTAGAAAATCAGTTACAGATATCTACAAAAATCTGTATGATTTGATCTGCTATTCTTCTGTTGCAGTCCAGGAACCTAAGAGTTGATAAATTCTTTGTCATGTCAGATCTAATTAAGACCAAAATACAGTAATTACAGATGAATAAAAAAAAAATTGGTTTCCCACGAAGGGGAAAAAAACAAGCCATGGATATTTAGAAAGCTGTTTCCATCCAACATCAGGCTAAACCCAAGCCTCAGAAAGTCAGTTAGACACAAAAACTTTGGTGGATTGGGTTTTGATGTTCATAGTTACCTTAAACTTCTTTAAAGATTACGTGCCCATCAATGTTTGAAACTTGAATATAGACAATACAAGTTCCCATTTTAAGAGGCAAAATTAAGTGAAGTAATATTTTTTACATATCAACTAATTTGATATCAGTGAATCAACATTTTCAGACTCAGAAGCATAACTAGACAATTCCTAAGACGCCTGCTGAACACCCCAAATCACATCTTTCTCAGGCTAAGACACCCTTTATTCTGAAGCAGACAGAATCACAGAATGTTAGGGGTTGGAAGGGGTCTCCAGAGGTCACCCAGTCCAGCCCCTCTGTCAAAGCAGGATCACCTAGGGCAGGCTGCATGGGAGCACACACAGGCAGGTTTTGAAAGTCTCCAGAGAAGCAGACTCCACAACCTCTCTAGGCAGCTTGTTCCAGTGCTCTGTCATCCTCACTGTAAACAAGTGTCTCATGTTGAGGTGGAACCTCCTGTACTCTAGCTTGTACCTGTCATTCCTTGTCCTATCACTGGACACCACTGAAAAGAGACTATCATCTTCATCTTTACACCCACCCCTCAGGTATTTATGGACATTGCTAAGATCCCTTCTCAGCCTTCTCTTCTCAAGACTACACAGATGCAGTTCTCTTGGCTTTTCTTCGTAGGACAGACAATTGAGTCCCACAGTGATCCCCATAGCTCTCCATTGGATTCTCTCCAGCAGATCCCTGTCTCTCTTGAACTGGGGAGCCCCAAACTGGACACAGTATTCCAGGTGTGATCTCACCAGGGTAGAGCAGAGAGGAAGGAGAATCTCCTCAGACCTGCTGGGCATACTTTTCTTAGATACACCCCAGGATGCCTTTGGCCATCTTGGCCAAAAGGGCTCAGTGATGTTCCTTGGATAACTTTCTGTCCACTAGGACTTCAAGTTCTTTCTCCATGGAGCTGCTTTTTCTGTGACTCATATTTATCCCAGCATGAATTCACACATTTCTAATGTCAGACAGAGCAAATTTCACTGTGATTAAAAATTCCAGTTCAGGCTTTCCTGTAGAAGACATTTAAATAGCATGATAAATTGCAAGATCTCTTTTTAGCCTGCAGATAAAACTTGATGTAGAGATCAGTAGATGGACTGATAAGCACAAAGAATACAGCTGTATCTTGCAAGTATTATAATCTTCAAGAACACTTGGCACATCTTAAAATATCCATTGCCATCAACTGATACAGCTTAGAAGGTTAACTAACTTATACATGCCTCACATTCTCATTTCTAGAGTAGATCTTTCCAAACATGTCACATGTATTCACCTTCATTGAAGATTAACTGTGCAACAACTTTGAAGTGTTAAAACGAGTGGTGTTTTTGTTCTGGGAAAGCAAACCTGGGCAACATATGAAAATTAGCTTGGTGCTTCGTTTCTCAAGCAGACTGGCTGATTTTCACAGAATCACAGGACTTTAGCAGCAGGAAGAGACCTCTAGAGATCAAGTCCAACCTCTCTGCCAAAGCAGCACCACCTAGGCCAGGTCACACAGGAACACATCTAGGAAGAGTTTGAAAGGAGATTTGCAACCTTTCTGGGCAGCTCTGTCACCCTCACCATAAAGAAGTATCTCCTTGTGTTGAGGTGAAACCTCCTGTGGTCTAGCTTTTTTTCCTCAGAAACATTTACCTTTGGTCTATGTCTTAACATTAAAAGTGTTACATCAAAGGAAATTTAATGGAAAAGGTTTATGGGGTAAAAGAAACCCAGAATTTAACTCTACAGAAGCTGCTTCATTTTAATAGAATAGAATAGAATAGAATAGAATAGAATAGAATAGAATAGAATAGAATAGAATAGAATAGAATAGNGAATAGAATAGAATAGAATAGAATAGAATCAACCAGGTTGGAAGAGACCTCCAAGATCATCCAGTCCAACCTATCACCCAGCCCTATCCAGCCAACTAGACCATGGCACTAAGTGCCTCATCCACGCTTCTCTCGAACACCTCCAGGGACGGTGACACCACCAGCTCCCTGGGCAGCCCATTCCAATGCCAATCACTCTCTCTGGCAACAACTTCCTCCTAACATCCAGCCTATACTTGCCCCGGCACAACTTGAGGCTGTGTCCCCTTGTTCTGTTATATATTCAAGAGTGCAACGGCATAACCATTAGACCCATATGTCGATCCTCTTTATTTCCTTGTTTTAGTTCACATTGTGTACATTCTTCTGGTAGAGAATAAAGACAATGCTTTCTAAAAGTCATTTACCACTCCCAGTAATTGCATAGTTCTGTGCACAAACCTTCCAATTCAGATGTTACACCCATAAAGCCGTTGTATGCTCAAGATCCCAGTTATGTTGTTAACAAATGCCATGAAATTCACTTTCACAGAAGTATTTTTAATGGCCAGAAATTACTAAAGTCTCTTTTTTTTTTTCTCAGATAAATGAACATTTATTTTTCCTCTGATATTTGCCCTAACTATTTATTTGTAGTATATTCCTGTTGTCTGTGTGTTCCTTAGCAAGAGATGCCATATTTCTCAAACAATAAAGGCAGTCCTTCAGGTGCTGCTGATTCTATTATGGCTTTTACAGGTGGGTAAGTAGTTGCTAGGGTTTGATTTGTTCCACTAAATTGCTTTTATGTTTTCTAACTGCAGCACACTTAAAGGTGCTTTTGCTTTCCTTCTGGTGTTTAGTGGAAGCTGTACTTTTTGTTAGACTCTCACCAAACCTGCTCTTTGCCTCACTTTATATGCCTTTGCTTTCCCTGTGAAACTTTTTTTTCTGCTATCTTTGTCTCTCTTACTGAAGTCCTGCTTGCGACTAGAAAATGGGGATAAAACTAAGGAGAATCACAGAAACAAAGAAACATTCAGGTTGGAAAAGACTCTCAAGATCACTAAGTCCAACTGATATCCCTACTCTACAAGGTTCACCCTAAACTATATCTCCAAGCACCACATCCAAACAACTTTTAAACACATCCAGGGTTGGTGACTCAACCGCCTCCCTGGGCAGCCCATTCCAATGCCTGACCACTCTTACTGTGGAAAAATGTTTCCTAATGTCTAGTCTAAACCTACCCAGGCACAGCTGGAGAGCTTTCCCTCTTCTATCACTAAATACTTGTGAGAAAAGACCAGCACCAACCTCTCCACAATGTCCTTCCTGTAGACAGAAATGAAGTCTCTCCTCAGCCTCCTCTTTTTCAAACTAAGCAGCCCCAGCTCCTTCAGTCACTTCATAGGATTAATTCTCCAGGCCTTTCACCAGCTTCATTGCCCTCCTCTGCACTCACTCCAGCACCTCCACATCCCTCTTGTAATGAAGTGCCCAAAACTGAACATAACACTTGAGGTGTGGCCTCAACAGAGCAGAGTACAAGGGGACAATTAGCTCCCTGCTCCTGCTGGACACAGGATTTCTACTCCACGCCAGGAGGCCATTGGCTTTCTTTGCCACCTGAGCACACTGCTTGTTCATATTGAGTTGCTTGTCTATTACACCCCCCAGGTCCCTTTCAGCTAGACAGTTTTCTAGTCACACTTCTCCAGGCATTACTTGGGGTTGTTGTGTCCCAAGTGCAGGACCTGGCATTTGGCCTTGTTAAAGTTCATCCCATTACACTGGTCCATTGATCTAATCTATCCAAGCCCCTCTGTAGAGCCTCCTTACCCTCATGAAGATCAACACTCCCACCTAACTTGGTGTCATCTTTGAACTTACTGATGACACACTCTGTCTCCATCACACTCTATGACTCCATCAAGGTCATCAATAAAGATGTCAAAAAGAAGTGGTCCCAACACTGAGCCCTTGTGACCAGCTACCAGCTGGGTTTGACTCCATTCACCACCACCTTTTGGGCCCTTTTGTCCAGCCAGTGTTTTATCCAGTAGAGAAAGAAGGGGGAGGATCCTCTGTCAAGCACTGAAAATGTTTCCATGCTTCCAAAGCCATGGGCAATATTGCCCAGTCCCAAGGTGCATAGAGGCAGGGTTTGGCAAGGCTGCACACTCAAAAGTCCAAAGCCCTTCACTTCTGGCATGCAGGGGTAGCTAATACTGAGGTAACTCATGGTGAGGGAAATATCTTGACTGACTTTGGGCAGTGGTCAGCAGTGAATTACTATTGATCTTGAGAGGGAAAGGAGCAGAGGAGTACTCAGAGTCACACAAGTTTATAATTCTCCAGGCAGATTTCATAGAGAGCCTGGCTAGGTAGTCTGCTGAGAACTAAAATTTAGTTCTGAAGCTGTATTTTTTTTCTCCCTAAACAAGTCAAATTTTCCTTAAGGAAATATAAAGAAGATGAAAGATATTTTCTTTTCTGGGAGATATTTCCAAAGAGGGAAAAAGTGCAGTAACTTATGAATCTGGCTTTAAAGTCCAGTTTTCAAACTCTGATTGGTCTATTCATAAATCCTCCCACATGCCAACTAAAAGTCATATAACTTTGCCTAACTATAATTTACTTTTTATTTTACTTATTTTTTGCCTGTCTTAATTTTATACCTTGTTTCCAAGGAAATTACTAACTTTCCTTCTACTTATACTTTCAGTTTCAAGACTGAGGGTAGTTTGGTATTATTTAGCATTACAGATTTTAAACCATAAGATAAACACACACTGTCAAGGGAAAAAAAAGCATGCAGCAAGGAGTCATCAGGAAGCCTTGAAAAGACTATGAGAAAAGTAAGATAAGTTTTAAAAACACAGAAAATAGGCCATGTAATGTAATTCCATATAGGAATGAAACAAAAGTGAATAAAGTCCTTTCAGTACTAGCAGTACCTTAAACATCTTCAATTTTAAGTATTCCTTCAGTCTGTCTTCCCTCTTCTGCTGTTTAAGAGCACAATGATGGTCTTCTGGACCATGGAATCATAGAATCAACCAGGTTGAAAGAGACTTCCAAGATCATCCAGTCCAACCTAGCACCCAGCCCTAGCCAGTCAAATAGACCATGGCACTAAGTGCCTCAGCCAGGCTTTTCTTCAACACCTCCAGGGACGTTGACTCCACCAGCTCCCTGGGCAGCCCATTCCAATGCCAATAACTCTCTCTGTGAAGAACTTCCTCCTAACATCCAGTCTGACTCCCCCTGAGTAGCACATCACTGTAGAAATAGCCTCATGAAAGCCAGTTTTTCTACTTAGGGAGAACTGGTGATTAATAGCATATGACCAGTTGTGCTAATTGGTGTGTCCTGTTTCTGCACCCCTCTTAGGCATTGTGGTGAACTTGGGCAGGCTGTAGGAAGGAAAGACTCTGATTTTGTCCTGGAGAATAAGGGAAACTCAGGTCACTCCTGCTGAATGTAATTCACTTTTGAAAAAGCCTTATCCACTTCTTTCCTCGCCTCTAGAAATCTGCTTGAAGTTTCCAGGCTAATCTATCTTTCTTGCTAGAGTCATAATGATGTGTTCTCCCCTTATCCTTATGCTTGGGTGGCCTGCACAGAAAGGATCCTGCAATTATAACTAAAATACATAGACAGACTGGTTCAACAGCCTGCCTGTACTCACGCCATCTGTTAAAGGAACAATAATACCCACTCACAAGGTGATAGGCCAGTTTCAACAGGGCAAAAAAAGTCTATGAAGATTAGCTTAGAGATGAATCCTACCAAATACAGTAAGTGCCATATTTTCTACCAGTAGAACTTCCTGTTTGCAAATAACACCAGCTCAAACCTAAAGATTTCATTGCACAGGACTCTAGCACCTGCAGACATAACCCAGTGAATCTGTGCCTCTCCTCTGCCTCCAGTTTCCTTGTCAAGGTGACTGAGTAGAGTTCTACCTTCACTGGCATAATACTATTACTTATCCACACATTTCAGTACCTCCTAAATGCTAAGCCATTTTAGTTTCTGTTACCTACATTACTTTCATGAGGGTCTTTCCTAAAGTCTGTAGAAAGCGGTTTTGGAAAACTACTTGTAGGGGAGGGGAAATTAATTGATGCATGATAATGTCTTCCAAAATTAATATTGCTTATTAGTTTTGTTACTCAGAACTCTCACCACCCCCAACCACTAATTTTAATAATATTTCGGTTCTTACACGGTCAGGGAGACATTCTATGGATAATATCTAGACCTAGTAATAACCAGCAAAATATTTGAACAATAATTGAACTGGAAGAGAAGATTCCCACAGTCAGATGCCGCTTGTGGTCAATATGCTGCTTGCCCAGTAGCTGGGCTCCAGCTCTTCCTGCTCTATGGCAGAAGGCAGTAGAGAATTACAAAGAGGCATTGAGCATTTACTCACAGATTATTATTACTACCCTTGTGGGGGCCAGCCACAGTCCAGACAGTGCCCAAATGCTTTCAGGGAACTGTCTTGTCATATGTTGGAGGCTTGAATCTTCCCAGCTTCTGGGGACAGGATGCATACAATCTCTGACCTTGTCTCCTGGCTTCTTCTGGATGATCTGTGTATGTGTCCAGGAATTCTAGGCAGGACCTTCAGGTACAGAGGCAGATGTTGTGCAGTCTCAGCACAATGTCACACTGGCCACACAGACCGATCGTGTGCAGGCATCCTGGGTCTGCTCCTGGTAACTGGCGGCAGTGGAGTTTACCAGGCAAGCAATAAGGCAGTGTGCAATAGCAGCAGGGCTGGGCACAGCAGAGAGAGCAGGCAAAGAGCAGGGAAGCAAATCAGGGAAGCAAAAGCAGGTTGTTCACCTGCATATGTCCTTTTATCAATGTGGGCCGAGATTAATTGCCCTTTGGACAGAGAACAGCCACTCAGGATGGCAGTTAGCCAAACCTTACCATATCAGGCAAAGCTAAAGGCTTGCTTTCCCCTAATATGGGAAAAGCACAGGCCTTGCACTAGGCAGGCACAAGCTAAGTGTGTGCACCTTACACCACAGGACCCTGGGCAGGCCAGACTCAATGGCTCCAGGTCCTTTTGTGTCCATTTCCAGCACTTGCCTCTCTGGTGGAGCAGAAGAACATGCCTAGGCAAGGCAGGATGTGTATAAGCCTATTTGGGGCCTACCAGGCCTACCACAACACTGCTGAAAATCACATTTGACCTGTGCTTATTATGTATCTTGAGGGGATAAATAGAGGTTAAACCAGATGAAACTTAGTTTTATACAGCACCTTTCAAGTTAACTGTATCCACCAGCACCTGATAGCAGTGTGAATCAGATACTCCCAGCTGTCCTCTCTCATTATTTCAAAGGCATGGGACTCAGTACCAGGTTTGGTGTTCTGGATCTTGGGTGATCAGAAGTACTTCCCTCTGGCCTTAAAGAAGAAAATGTCGGCTTAAAATGAAGCTGAACTTCAGAGCAACTCAGCATCACTTGTCACACCCTTGCAGAAAGTGTTTTTTGAAAGGCTTATCTACAGAGCAAGCAGACAGACCAAGGGCACTGCTCTTGTTTTTAGGGCTTCTTAAAAAGTTACGACAGAACATCCAAGGATGTTTTTGTCTTGATATGTTAAAATGTCACAATTACTGATCTTGGCCTTTCAGCAGTAGTGGTTGTGCTATCACATAAGAAATGAATATAAACCTGTTATGCAATAAATTTCAAATAAAGTAATCAATGCTATATAAAGAACTGTTGTGATGGTTTGGGTGTCCTGTCCCCCTCCTCCTCCTCTTTGGAAATCACCCAGACTAGACTCAGCCAGCTCTGGAAATTGAATGAAGCTTATATTTACAGATTAGCAGAATATACAAGCAGATATTTACAGTATATACAGTTATAGACAGAAATAGACAAGGTAAAAGGTAATACAGAAACACAACAGCCCTCCCAGAAACCTGAGTCCCCAGGAGGGGCTCCCGACCGCCCCTTCACCTTCCCCCTATTCCTCTCAACCTTACCCCAGTCCCAAGGAAGAATGGAGGTTTGGCTGGGGGTTAGGAAGCAAAGTGGATTAGTCAAAGAGGCAAGAGAGAGATGCAGCTCGGAGCTCCCCAGCAGAAGTGCTTAATCTATGTTTTGATTCTTATACATCTCAGTGAGTCAATGAGTGAGCTAGACATCAGTCTTGTTTTCCGTTCACAGCCTGTAATCTAGTTCTCACCAAAACATTCTAGCTAGGCTCAAACTAGCACCACTATATTATGCTTTCCAGCCTTCTCCAGATCAATTTGGCAAAAGGTGTTCTGCCATGAAAACCTTGCTGTACATTTGAGGCAATCTAATAAATAATTAAAGTGACTACCTACCTCTATGAATTTTTTAGACTTTTAAATTTAATATTTTATCATGCTAACTTCTTGCTCAGTTTTCCAAACAGATTCTCTGAGAGAAAGGCTTATCTTCAGACAATGATGGCTAGGTCTGACCCAGTTCCTGCCTTTCATAGCCTTTATGGTGGTAAGAACCCTAGAAGAAATGGAGGGATGGAATCAACCATAACATGAAATGGTAAGAGGGGGGCGAAATGAAAGAGGTTCAGTATTCACCCAGCTCTCACTCCACTATGTGACCCATGATACACAGCTTACACAGGGCCGTGGTAATGGAAAGGCTAAAGCCCCTATTACACTTCCCTCTGCATCTCCCTTGTGGCAAATCTGTTCCAACAACATATTTCATTGCTCTAATGACCATTTTTTAATGTGTATAAAGCATTCTTTATTTATACCACTCTGTTTAGCATTTGTGATACAAGAAAGCTTAATTGGCACCTCCAATGCAATTAATTCATAGATGCAATTCCAGTCAGAAAGGACTATAAAGCAGGACTGACAGGGAGTCCCATGCAGTTGTGAATGATGAAAGAAGAATGCTGCTTGTAATATGCTGACACTGTACAGAATTAGGCTTTTTGTTCTTCAGTCATAAAATGCCTTTTGGGATGAAAGACAGACATTTTGGGTTAGTTAGCTCCTATTTAATTATGTGGCTTACAATGTAAAAGGCTTTATTGAAACGATTCCAAAAGGGAAAGAATGTAAAGGACTCTCACACATATTTTTGGGTTTTCTGAAGTTTTTTTCATTATGCAAGCACTCAGGGATCTCACCAGAGTAAATCCTGATTAAAAATCAGAAGTGCTTTCATATTTTAAATAGTATTAGATGATGTTAGACAGTCCACAACTTCCCTTGGAAATTGTTATCTCTTGATTTTTTTTCTTGAAGTAATTGGATGAAATCCAGAGAAACCATTACATGGTACTCACAATGTAGCCCATATTTTCCTAGTTATTTTTAAGCCTAGAATTTACCATGGTGCATATAATCCCATTATTTTTGTTCTGATTGTTATTTCCTATACGAGCCACTTTGTCAGTTCTCTTAATGAATCCAGTTTAATTGGTTTCAGACCATTTCTCCAATATATAAGAAGTAAGTTGTATTGTGTTCTCATTCTCCCATGAATTTTCAATCCCTCCTTGCTTTGTTTCATCTGAAAATGTGGCTGGCGTTCTCTGTGTTTTATCCATCAGTTCGTTCATGGAATCATTCAATATACATGGAGCACGTAGAACTCCTTGAAGTGGAGAAAGCTGGACAGCAGGATGCTGACACTCAAGCAGGCAAAAGATAAAACAAAAATCCAGAAAATAGGGCAGCTTTGGATTTTTCAAGCAGTTACTAGGGAAATTCCCATGGGACAGGAAACTAGAAGGTAAAAGAGCCCAAAGCAGTTGGTTAACGTTCAAGGACCACTTCTCCCAAGCTCAGGATCAGAAGATCCCAAGAGATAGTAAATCAAGAAAGGGACCCAGGAGATCTACATGGTTAAACAGGGAACTGCTGGATGAAGTAAAGTGGAAGAGAATCTACAGATCATAGGAGTGGCTGACCATTTGGGAGGAGTATAAGACTGTTGTCAGAGGATGTAGGGAGACAACTGGGAAAGCTAGGGACTCCGTCGAATTAAACATTGCAAGGATTGTCAAGGACAAGAGAAAGGGCTTCTTTACAAACATTGCAGACAAAACTAATACTACAGGCAATGTAGACCCACTGCTGAATGAAGTGGGTGCCCTGATGACAGAGATAAAAGAGAAGGCAGAGTTATTGAATATCTTCTTTTTTCCTGGAGGAGGGCAAATGTCACTTCAGTCTTCAAAAAAGGGCAAAAAAAGAGGACCTGGGCAACTGTAGACCCACCTCCACCCCTGGGAAGGTGATGGAACAAACTTATCCTTGTCATGGTCTCAAGGCACATCAAGGATAGGAAGTCATTAGGAGCAATCAATATGATTTTACCAGGGGGAAGTCATGTTTCACCAACCAGAAAGCCTTTTATGAAGATAGTCAGGTGGATAGATGATGGTAGAGCAGTAGATGTGGTTTCTCTTTACTTTAGAAATTGAGTGAAATAGTACAAGGGCAAGGGTAGATTCTTGCACCTGGGAAAGAAGATTTTTTAACCCTATAGTCTCAAACTGGGACAATTATGTTTATTTGGTCTAATAAAATAGGACAGATTTTAAAACAGTACTAACAATACAGGAAAAAAAAACAATGATGCACAGAAAGCTTCAGTTACCTGGGCATAAGTGAGGACTATCTGAGTTTATAAAACATCAATACACCTACTAACTAAATAAATTAAGTAACATCTATAGAATTTGAAATAAATATCTAAATGCCTTGAGCCTTTTTCTCTCTGTATCCATGGTTTGCAGATAAACTATTGCATGATGAACCCCTTTCCTCTTTTTTAAATACCATTGAATTGTCTGGTGATTGCTATGGTGACAGAAAATCAATCTGTCATAAATGCTGAATAGTTTTTAAACAGCACAAAAAGGAAAGTTATTCTGTAGGGAGGGGTTTTTTTGAGCTCATAACTAACATGGTGGAAGAAGAAACAAGTACTTCACAGCATCTTTTTTTTTTTTTCCATTGAATTCTTCCCTGTCGAGTCACAGACTCTTAGGGATTAGTACTGCTGCATTTGGTAGTTGTTGGCTAAGAGACTGAAGTTTCACTTAACACAGCACAGTCTGAATCTAGGACAGTCAGCACACATTTGTTAATCACAAGATGTGTGCTGTTGGATGCAAACACATATGCAGCAAGGGAATATAGTTAATCCAAAGACAAGTAAACATATATTTGTTTTATACTAGTATTATAGTCAGCAAAATATTAAATGGTACAGGCATTGAAACTCAGCACAGGAAAAACAGACAATAGGGTGTTTATTCCCTAGGACAACTGAAGATATCCTCAGGAGTACACTGCTATTTTCTCCTGCCCAAAGGTATTCACAGAATCACAGAACAGTAGAGGTGGGAAGGGACCTTCAGAAATTATTGAGTCCAACCCCCTGACAAGGCAGGATCATCTAGGGTATTCCAAACAGGAATGCATCCAGGCAGCTTTTGAAAGTCTCCAGAGAAGGAGACTCCACAACCTCTCTGGGCAGCCTGTTCCAGTGTTCCGGCACCCTCACTGTAAAGAAGTTTCTCCTCATGTTGAGGTGAAACCTTCTGTGTTCCAGTTTGTACCCATTGCTCCTTGTCTTATTGCTGTGCACCACAGAAAAGATATTAGTCCCATCCACTTGACACCCACCCCTCAGATAGTTATACACATTCATCAGATCTCCTCTCAGTCTTCTCCAGACTAAACAGCCTCAGGTCTCTCAGTCTTTCTTCACAGCGGAGATGTTCAAGTCCCCTGATCATCCTCATGGTTCTCCATTGGGCTCTCTCCAGCAGGGCTCTGTCTGTCTTATACTGGGAATCCCAAAATTGGAGGCAGTATTCCAGGTGCAGTCTCACCAGGGCAGAGTAGAGGGAGAGAAGAACCTCCCTTGACAGACTGGACACACTTTTCCTGATGCACCTCAGGATACCACTGGATGTCTTGGCCACGAGGGCACATTGCTGGCCCGTGCAGAACTTGCTGTCCACCAGGACTCCAAGGCCTGTCTCCACAGAGCTGGTTTCCAGCAGGGCAACCCCCAACCTGTACTTCTACCTGTTGTTATTCCTCTCTAGATGCAGGACTGTGTACTTGTCCTTCTTGAACTTCATGAGGTTTACCTTCACCCAGCTCTTCACCCTGTCCAGATCTCGTTGGATGGCAGCACAGCCTGGCACAGTGTAAGCCTCCCCACCTCTAGTTTTGTAATGTCAGCAAACTTGCTGAGGGTATAGTCAGTGCCCTTGTCCAGGTCATTGATAAAGATATTGAATGAAACTGGACCCAGTACTGATTTCTAGGGAACACCACTGGCCACAGGCCTCCTAGTTGACTCTGTGCCATTGATGACAACCCTCTGAACTCTGTCATGGAGCCAGTTTTTGATCCACCTCACAGACCAACTGCCTATGTCACATCTCCTGAGCATTTCTATGAGGGGGTTACAGTAGACAGTATCAAAAGCCTTACTGAAGTCAAAATATATGACATCCACAGCTCTTCCTTCATCTACCATTTGGTCATAATTTTGTAGAAGGCTATCAGACTAGTCAAGCAAGGTCTCCCCTTGGTGAATCAATGCTGGCTACTTCTGATAACTTCTTTTCTTCCATGTGATTAGAGATAGCCTCCAAAATGAGCTGCTCATAGAATCATAGAATCAACCAGGTTGGAAGAGACCTCCAACATCATCCCGTCCAACCTAGCACCCAGCCCTAGCCAGTCAACTATACCATGGCACTAAGTGCCTCATCCAGGCTTTTCTTGAAGACCTCCAGGGATGGTGACTCCACCTCCTCCCTGGGCAGCCCATTCCAATGGCAAATCACTCCTTCTGTGAAGAACTTCCTCCTGACATCCAGCCTATACCTTCCCTGTACCAGGTCCAGCTGCAGAGCCCTATCTTAAGAACTTATTTGCCTTGTGGAAGGACTTACCTATTTTGGAGTCTGAATTTGCCTTGCCTTTGACACATTTCAAATGCTCATGCACAATTTCTGAAAGTTTAGACAGAAAGGCAGTAAAGTTTTAACATAAAATTACTGGATCAATCATTTGCCATAAAGATGAATGAAGACTCATTCTGAGCATTTCAAGGCACAGAGAGAGAAGGCATTGGAGTCAGCCACAAAATCTATCTTGATGAGCACTATTGCAAGAAGAATTTATGTTATATTGACAATAACTCTAAATGACAATGAACATAACAAACAGTGCCAATCAGGCAGTGTTGTCAGACCTGAGTCCGGATGACACCTCAGATATAGACTAATGATAGTCTGATGTTTATGGCTCGTGCTTCTGTGCTGTGAATACAACCCATCTGCTTTCTCCATAATTTTGAGCCTCAAAGTGCTTCTACCTGGATTGTGAATTTGTTTGAGAGCACTAGAAATGAAAATGCAAGCTGAGTTTAGTGAGACCAAAGGTCCCCTTGGCCCATCAGCTCGTCTCCAACAGAGACCAGAAATGATGGTATAGGAAAGAGTATAAAAGCAGAGCAAGTGCATAGTGGTACTTTCCTGTAGTGGTCATGCAGCTCTTTGTCACAGAACCATTGCAGGGAAACAGTGCAATTTCTCTGTACTCTGTTTGGGAAAGAAAATGATCTCTGTTCTTTTCCTGGCCCTTATAAATGACAATCCTGCACTTCTGAATTCATTCTTATGAGAACTTCCCTTGATCCCTTCAGCTTTGAATAGCCTGTGGTGATTGATAGGCACTTCCATGGGCCCAGATGTTTACATGAGAGTGATCTTTCCGAGCGAAATTTTCCAAATGTGAAAGATGATTTCACTGACACATATTTAACTTTCTAAGAACACACTTAGAGGTTTAACTGCCATTCCCTGTTTCAGGGAAAGCAATGCTGCATTTTTGAGGTTATTGTGGTCACATTTTTCTGAAGTGCTTGGCTGCCAAACTGAATTTTTCCATATTTTACATATTAAGCCAATTTAATTTACATAGGGCAATGTCTCCATATCTATTAATATCTGGAAAATATCCTTATAGAAACACAGAGCCCAATTCCCAAATGCTATCAGAAGACTGATTTCCTCAGTGGCATTTGAATACTCACAGCATAGGAACTGACAGCTATTCCAGAATCTATGTTGTCATAGACAAGCTCATGTAAAACTGAGACCAAATCATTCTAGTTTTATGAATCTTGTTTGTACTGGACTATTACTTAAATGTGAGCAGAATACTCTAGTTCCTGAGTTGACAGAATCTACATTGTCATAGACAAGCTTGTGTATAACTGAGACCAAATCATTCTAGTTATGAATCTTGTTCCTATTGGACTATTACTTAAATGTGAGCAGATTACTCTAGTTTCTGAGTTTACAGAATCTACATTGTCATAGACAAGCTCATATATAACTGAGACCAAATCATTCTAGTTTTATGAATCTCATTCCTGTTGGACTATTACTTAAACCTGAGCAATACACTTTAGTTCCTGAGTTTGCTTGTGCATTTAAATGGAGCACAGTGACTCTACCATGGTCTCAAATTTAACCATTTTTGAAAAGAAGATTTTTTTATATCTTTCTATTTCTTTCTCAGACAATCCCCCCACATAGATACTATGTCATGTTTTGCAGTGATTCGATGACCTAATCTCATACGTTTTCATTCTTTATTTTAAGCCTGCATTATGAATCCAAATAGTATGAAAAGTGTCTTTTAAGATATAACTCTTAGATAAATAGGAGTCATAGTTCTGTGTGAATGCCCAGAGATAGTATAGAGCTTTGTGGAGAAGTCATTAGGCTGTTAAATGTCTTTCTGTGTTGGAAGTAGGAAAAAATATTAGTACAGTTTTTAAAATCCAATTTATTTAAAACATCCCCTGTACTCAACACTGGTCAGGCCACACCTTGAGTACTGTGTCCAGTTCTGGGCCCCTCAATTCAAGAGAGATGTTGAGGTGCTGGAACATGTCCAGAGAAGGGCAACAAAGCTGCTGAGGGGCCTGGAACACAGACCCTATGAGTAGAGGCTGAGGGAGCTGGGGGTGTGCAGCCTGGAGAAGAGGAGGCTCAGGGCAGACCTCATTGCTGTCTACAATTACCTGAATGGAGGCTGTAGCCAGGTGGGGGTTGGTCTCTTCTCCCAGACAACCAGCAATAGAACAAGGGGACACAGTCTCAACTTGTGCCAGGGGAAGTATAGGCTGGATGTTAGGAAGAAGTTGTTGCCAGAGAGAGTGATTGGCATTGGAATGGGCTGCCCAGGGAGGTGGTGGACACCGTCCCTGGAGGTGTTCAAGAAAAGATGGATGAGGCACTTAGTGCCATGGTCTAGTTGACTGGATAGGGCTGGGTGCTAGGTTGGACTGGATGATCTTGGAGGTCTCTTCCAACCTGGTTGATTCTATGATTCTACGATTCTACTTTGGAATAGAGTTTTCTCTATTGCTGGTTGCCTGGGAGAAGAGACCAACCCCAATCTGGCTACAACCTCCCTTCAGGTAGTTGTAGACAGCAATGAGGTCCCCCCTGAGCCTCCTCTTCTCCAGGCTAAACAACCCTAGCTCCTTCAGCCTCTCCTCATAGGATTTGTGTTCCAGGCCAAACCCTATGAGTCTTGTTCAGATGGCTGTGGCAAGAAATTGAAATGTATACTGAGATATGATTGTGTGCATAGGCTTTGATCACACTTTGAGTCAGGTATTTTCACGAGCTTTCCGCAATTCTGTTTAAGCTTTAGGACTGTTAGATAAGCTTCGTTGTTGGCTTGATAAACAAACTAATGCTACTAGCAAAGCAGTAAGAGAAATTCCAGTTGAGAGGCATCTGAAATTATCATAAGTGGTGACATATATGATAGTTATACCATGATGCAAACCAAGAGCTTGTATTTTCTATGAGAAGCTAATTCACTTAATGTGTTTACAATACTGATATATAAAGAGCTGTTTGTGTCTGTGTGTGTGTACAGGCATGTGTGTGTGTACAGCCTAAACTTTAGAAACAGAAAGAATATTTTTTTTTTAGTAAGCAACAACATCACAAAAAGGGTGAGAAAGATCATGAATCTCATTAGGGAGAAATAAGGGGGAAATACTGAAAAGTAAGCAGTAGTGTAGCTATAGCTGTCTCTCAGGAAAGACACCAAAAAGAGAGACTTTTTTTAAGGTGGCTAATATCTGTAATATTTCTTTTAATGAACAGTAGAAGAGAATAGAATAGAATAGCATAGAATAGAATAGAATAGAATAGAATAGAATAGAATAGAATAGAATAGAATAGAATAGAATAGAATAGAATNNNACCTCCAGGGACGGTGACTGCACCACCTCCCTGGGCAGCTCATTCCAATGCCAATCTCTCTCTCTGCAAACAACTTCCTCCTAACATCCAGCCTAGACTTCCCCTGGCACAACTTCAGAATATGTCCCCTTGTTCTGTTGCTGATTGCCTGGGAGAAGAGACCAACCCCCACCTGGCTACAACCTCCCTTGAGGTAGTTGTAGAGTGCATGAGAAAAGAGTAAAAGTGAAAAAGAAATCCAGAACATGCCCAAGTGAAGGTCAAGGCAGTGATGTTACTTCTTATTTTTAAAATCTGCTTCTATATGCATCTACACCTGTCTTACCATCCACAAAACCATGAAGCAACCAGAAAATTTCAAGCAGGAGAAAAAATAGAAGAAAAAGAAAGAAGTATAGCAAAGGAATTTACATTTATAGCCAATAAATCTCTTTGTGGTGTCACATTCAGACAACATGGACGTCTCCATGCCTCTTATTTAGTAGCATGGTATTTCCATCAGGGTTTCCAATCAGGCTTACTGAGTTAAAATAACATGCAATTACATTTTTTACTGAGGGACACAAATCACTCCCAATATAAACCATTTTGAAATGAGTGTGAAGAGATGATGACTGGTGGAGCTGGGCCAAAATTTATGGCTGAGTTATTTTACCAATTAATGTTATGACTTTGGCTACTATGATGACATCATCCTCACTAAACCTGTCTTGTTCATACAAAAGACCAGGATTCAGGTGGTCAGTAGATAGCACAGTGGTGCATAGTGATGTTGTGCTAGTTTGAAGCTAGCTAGAATGTTTTGGTGAGAAGAACTAGATTACAGGCTGTGGAAGGAAAACATTGGTGATATCTACTTCCCTCATAGGCTTGCTGAGATGTGTAAGAATAAAAGCAAAACACAGATAAGGGAGTCTCTCACTTGGGCTACTGGCTGAGCTGCATCTTACTCTCTAACCTCACCCTCCATTTTCTTTGGCTGATCCATTTTGCTTACTAACCCCCTGGCTGAACCTCCATTCTTCCTTGGGACTGGGGTACGGTTGAGAGGGGTAGGGGGAAGGTGAAGGGGCGGTCGGAAGCCCCTCCTGGGGACTCAGGTTTCTGGGAGGGCTGTTGTGTTTCTGTATTCCCTTTTACCTTGTCTATTTCTGTCTATAACTGTATACACTGTAAATATCTGCTTGTATATTGTGCTAGCTGTAAATATAAGCTTCATTCATATTTCCAGAGCTGGCTGAGTCTAGTCTGGGTGATTTCTAAAGTGGGGGGGTGGAGAACACCCAAACCATCACGTCCTTTTATAGATAGCTACTCTGAAAGTTTAGAAGTTAACAGCACTATAGGAAAAAGATGATGGAAAGCAAGAGCACATTAAAAACCATATGAAGACAGCTTAATTTTCTTAACATTTAATTTTAGTAAGTCCCACCTCTACATTCAAATGATCATATTCTCACTTTTAAACATTCCAATTCTTATTTGAAGTGCACATACTAAAAACCAAACCAAAACACACCCCACAGTGATGTAATTGACTGGCAGCAGAACGTGAATGAACTCAAGCAAGACTGATTTGGGTTTGAAATGTGGGTTTTCACAGATGTAGTGGAACAGTTCATTTCAGCAATTGCAGGACTGGGTGAACTTGCATTTATCTCCCAGGGAGAATTGCCTTTAATGTCACTCTTTTCGTCTCTTCTCCCTTTTTTTTCAGGGTTACACGTTTCAGAATATACATGTTACATAACCACAATAAATCCTCTTCACTCAGGGGTTTATGTGTTCTGGGATCCTCAGTCACTCTGAAAACCAAGGCACCCACGCTAAAGATCAAAGAGGAGGGAGCTTTAAATTGCACTGTACAGCCCAGATCCATCATAAAGCTTTCACAGTCTCCAAGCCATTAATTTGGTGTGGATAAGTGGGATATTAATATACTACACTTGCTCTATTTAACTATAAAACCATTAGCTGAGTCTCAGTGTCCTAACAAGCTAATAAAAATGTTTTCAGCCTATCAGTAAAAGACAAGGTCAGTTGCATGTATCTCCTTTCCTTTTTCATCTTTGACAGAAATCATAATGTCAAATAAATTCAAGTCCACCGCAGACCAGAGTGCATTGCAGCTCATGTTTTATATTGTAAAAACACCACTGTCTTGAGTTAAGCTTCTTTTTGCCTATCAATCTTGTGTAATAATTCTCTTTTATATCTTTTTGGGGGGTTTCTCATCATGAAGACAAATGTTAGGCTCCAATTTGTTACTAAAGTGGATGCCGTGGCTATTTGCTATTCACAATTAAAGACAGCTAATTAGTTACCTAAATGGCATGGCATTATTTCTGCTTCCAGATTGGAGGAATGAATCATAATAATTGGAGACAAATTGGGTTCTGTGTCCAAATAAATTCCAAACAAGTAAGTTTACTGGTACAATGACTATTTGTTGTTAACAAAATTAGTGCTTTCTAGCCTAACCACAAGTGCACCTCATGGCATGATTCATGTTGGTACGCACAGCCTGTTTGTGCACAGTAAGGTTCCCTATGACTATACTGCTCCTGCAGAAAGAAGCTGTAAACACTGGAGGAGTGACTTTGTGCCTTGCTAGCAAAATATTTATTCTTACTGGGCAAATAGTGCTGCATCATTCGCATAAGTGAAGCTGAGAGCAAAGAGATTTTCTTTCAGGAGAGCAGGCAGAGGCCACTGCCACCCCTTCCGCAGCCCCGGAAAAGGGTTTGTTGCAGTGTTGGTTGTGCAGAAGGGACTGCAACAGAGAGCAGTGGATGGCACTATCTTGAGAATGACCCCATATAACTTCCTCCCTTCCTGCCTGACCAGTCACAGCTTGTGGATTTTCCAGAGCAACTCCCAGGACTCCTGGCAGAATTTCTAACACAGGAGCCATTTTGATGGAGCTACAGGGACATAAACACAGTTATAACTTAGTCAGTCTGTACAAGCCCTTCATGTATTATTACTGCATCTTTTTGATTATATCAAGGCACTTTCAGTCCTCACTGGCCAGCTTTCAATGCACCTCACAGACCAACTGTCTATGCCACATCTCCAGAGCACCTTCCTTTTCACTTTACAGAATTTACACACTAGAACCACAGCATTTAGTAATGCAATTCTATTGATTGAATTGTACTTTTGCCTTGCCCTAAATGATCACTCTTTGTCCTTTGTTCAATATGAATATTCTTCTTTTTCCCCCTTTCTTCTGTATATAAGGAGAAATAAAAACAGGTGTGCAACTTAGCAAATCTTTTATGCTGCTCAGATGCTGGTACTGCGCTCATCAATACAGTACTTCTTACAGAATTGGCCTCTGCCCTTCTTTTGAATCACTCAATAGTCATTAATCTTTAATGGTTAAACAAATGAGTGAAAGATAAAAGACAGAGTAGCACATGAAGCAGATTTTGCTCCACAGAGAAACCTGGTGACCCTTATTGTGTCTTTTTTTTTTTACACAGTGTAATCAGGAAGCCTGCTAAATCCTACTTAATGCAGGTGTTGATAACAGAATAAAGCCAAACAAACCCAGAAAATGATACAAAATTCCCTAACGATATTTGCTCCCAAACATATTGTCATTTAGACATTCAGGTTCTCTCCAAAGGAGGTTTAAACTCATGATGAGTGGATATAATGATGCAGTACTTCCACAAAACTTTAGGCAAATATATTTTCTTCTGTTTCTCCCAGCGTGACGAGAGTAGCTTGTCTTCAGGACTTTTCATGCTGACTTTCATGTTGTCCTTGTCTGGTGGTAGGGAAACTTTCAAAATTTAAAGGGAAAAAAATTATTTCTGCCAGCTGAGGAAAGAAATCCTATTTCATGCGATTTGCTACAATGATAAATTTATCAGAGGCTGTTCATTTTATCTGCTGCAGAACTGCTTTTTGATGGCATAATCTGCAATGATTACAGGAAAGTAATTCAAAGCTGTTTAAAGGGAAAGGTGGCATGATGCTTTCCATTTCTTTTCTGAATGCTGCCTGATTCTTCAATAAATTACAGATGCAGAGAGAGAAAAGACAGGCCATATGCAGCTGAATATTTTGGGGAATCTGGAAATGTGAAGTAAGAAGAGCAATACTTAGACTACATTTGCAGATTCCAGATTTCATGGTCAAAGGTACCTGACGATCTGCCCCAAAGCTGTACTTGGTATTTGTCTTCTAAGCTGCAACTTGTAGTCATTGCCTTTTGCCTTATTATTTCTCCTTGTTTTACTAAATGACTTCTCAAGTTACTAGAAATCAATGCAGTCTTGTTCCCTGCCTTCCACCTCCACCTTGGTGAGAATAACTCTTGCATTGGATGGGATCACAGGACTGCTCACATGATTATCAAACACTTGATAACTGCCGTTTTATTGTCTAGTTCAAGTGCAGTATTCTAGAAGAAGACCTGATATCACCATTATGAAATTTAGGTTGCAGCAAATGTTACACTAATGTGAAGATTCTTTCATACTGTGTTAACAGAGTCAAAAAGTCACATGCTATGTCTACAGAGGTATTTGAGAAGTATTGAAGGTCTATCCCAAGACACTGTAGTGTCTGGTTTGCCCTCCCAGGCAACTGTAGGAGAACCTGTCCTCTGCAATGCTGAAGGACACCACAGTCCCAGAGAGCAGCCAAGCTATGACCCAACAAAAATATTAAAAACCCATACATTCTACTTGTCTCCACCTCAATCTGCTCTGTTTTTTCTCAGCTCGAGAGAAACAAATAGTCTAGTCCCTGTTGACTAGACATGTCACCCAGTGACAGAAAATTGATTCTCTTTTGACTGTAATTCATCCCAAAATTCCTCTGGCCTTTTTCCCAGGAAAGGCTGTAGGAAGGAAGATCTTTTGCCACAATCACAAGGACAGTACTCTCACAGCCTCATGGCCACAGTTCTGGAAAAATGAATTTACATATAGAAATTTATTTTCTGGGCCACTGTAGCCATGTTCTGCAACAGTCTGTTAACCCTTAGGTCAAAAGCAGATCAAAACTGGCTGCTCACTGAACAAAGAAGGCAAATAAAATCCATTGTGTTTCTTGAAATAAAGCCTCATTCTTCTGTGGCATCTGTACATAGCCCTGTGTAATTGGAGCTTTCCATTTTGATCATGATTTAGGTCAAGCAGTAAACTGGGATTTCTCCTTTGGCTTCTCGTTAAACAATCTGACTCCCAGAAATTCACAAAAAATCGTGCTGTATAATTAAAGTTTGTGATAGAGATTGTATGAGTCATCTCAACCTTTTCTAAGGTTTTCTCATCCAAGTCCTGATCCTATGGCTGCAAACTAAATACGGACTGAGAATCATGAGCTCCCAGTATGGTTTTTAGAGGGTAAAAAAATATGCACTAAAATTGTCAAGTTCCTGTCATGTAAGATTTACTGCATATTTATTTTTTTTTTAAGGTTACTCTTCTGTATTCCCCTCCTGACAAATCTTCCTGTACAGGCCAAAGAAAGAGCAGGGCCATGAGGATAAAGGTCTTGCAGTTCAATGCTGTAAATAGCCAGCATATTTGTCTTTTAGTATGCTCAGAGCATCTGTAGTAGTTTGGGTGTTACCTGCCCCCCCACTCTTTGGAAATCACCCAGACTAGACTCAGCCAGCTCTGGAAATTGAATGAAGCTTATATTTACAGCTTAGCACAATATACAAGCAGATATAAGGCCAGGCTGGATGAGGCCTTGAGCAACCTGCTCTAGTGGGAGGTGTCCCTGCCTATGGCAGGGGGTTGGAGCTGGATGATCCTTGAGGTCCCTTCCAACCTAAACCATTCTATGATTCTATATTTGCAGTATATACAGTTATAGACAGAAATATACAAGGTAAAAGGTAATACAGAAACACAACAGCCCTCCCAGAAACCTGAGTCCCCAGGAGGGGCTCCCAACTGCCCCTTAACTTTCCCCCTGCCCCTCTCAAACTTACTCCAGTCCCAAGGAAGAATGGAGGTTTGGCCAGGGGGTTAGGAAGCAAAGTGGATTATTCAGAGAAATGGAGGGTGAGGTTAGAGAGAGATGCAGCTCGGAGCTCCGCAACAGGAGTGCCTTATCTATGTTTTGATTCTTCTTCTTGTATCTCTCAGCAAGCCTATGAGTGAAGTAGACATCACCATTGTTTTCCTTTCACAGCCTGTAATCTAGTCCTTCTCACCAAAACATTCTAGCTAGCTGCAAACTAGCACAGCATCTTAATCCATATAGACACAGTGAAAAAGAATATGGAATTAGATTATTTTATTACTGGTTATTTCTTTTTCCAGGTTAAGTAGTTTGGGTGGAAAAAAAATGGCAAGTTCTTATCTGCAGCAATACCGAACAATCACAACTCAGAATGAAACCAGAGGGAAGAATACTTACCAGTGTTTGTGAACAGTAAAAATCTTCTCTGCTCCAAACATCAGAGAAAACAGGCTTAAGTAAATGCCATACATATTTTTTTTAATAAATCATGTCCTAAAGCTTTTCTTTTGCTGTACAAGGAAATGTATCCTTCCAATAATTACAACACTGAGGAATCATAGAATCAACCAGGTTGGAAGAGAGCTCCAAGACCATCCATTCCAACCTAGCACCCAGCCCTAGCCAGTCAACTAGACCATGGCACTAAGTGCCTCATCCAGTCTCTTCTTGAACACCTCCAGGGACAGTGACTCCACCACCTCCCTGGGCAGCCCATTCTGTTAACGTAGAAAGGAGCTGAGGAAAACCAGGAAGATTTTTCCTAATCAAACTACAGAAAATCAAAAGGTGAATTATCCACTTTTATACAATAGACACACAAACTGTTTCCAGTAATGACTACGAGGGGAAATGTGAAGCCTGTGTTGAGAGATTAGAATAATTTTGCAAGGAAAATAGTCTTAAAAAACAGTAACAAGAGAAAAATAGAAAATAGTTCTTATTTTCCCTACTCTGCGTGGAGAATTTAGAGTACTTAGAGAACAACATGACCATTTTGTTACACCGCAACATACCCTCACACCAAATAAGATGTAGAAAGAGGGAAACAGAAGCATTTGGAGGATGCATGGGCAAATTTCAAACAGTGTTTAAAACACAGAACAGCTACAATCACACCATCACAGTTTGACAGTGCATATTTCTTCACAGAGCTAAACCTAGCAGTAATCTGTAGCTTTTCTGCAGTATTTCTCATCAGAAGATTTCGAAGTATCATTGATAGTAGCTATTACAGCTCAGCCACAGGCATCCCTGACATTACATCTCTGACTTTCCATATTATTCTAGCCTAGGAGAAAAGCTGAGGCACTGAGCAACCCTACATGCATCTGCTACTCACATCCCTGGCAAATCACACTCCCAGATACTCAAGGGAACTAAAACATGTCCTGAAGAAAATGATGTGAAACTGTCATCAGGCCCACATCACTGCAGGTTTTGTCACACTGCAGTCACACCAGGACTGGAGACATTTCTTATTCAGGGGCAAAAATCAATGATGATATCAGGCTGATTCTGAAGACGCATGAAGATCTCACCCTATAAAGGAGAGGCAGCTGCAATACAGCAAAACCCTGTAGCCCCAGAAGTTTGATATAACTGTAGTTTACTGCAGAGACAGATGAGAAGCTGTAAATGAAAGCCTGTGAGAGACTTGTTTCTGAGGAGCCCATGGGATTGGGGAATAAAGAAGTATTATTTTCTTTCAGGTTTTGGTTGTATCTTCTGTACAGCTGGATGCTTTTACATCTAGTGAACACAGACAGCTTTTAATGAACACAGATGTGGGCATAGCATAAAGCTCAGGCTCAGAAAACTGTAGAGAAGAGATGTCCTTCTATTTGTTTGTTTATTGCAGTTCTTCAGACACCTGTTTGTGATGAAAGAGCTCATTTACTTCCTGCTTTGAAGATACAGGCCAGATCATAGCGAGCCTTTCCCTTTTTCTCTTAGTAACCACAGCCAGGAAAAAGCTTCTAGGCATATCTAAGCTCAGTGGACACCAAGGCTTAGGCTGCAATATTAAAACCTGATCATTTATATTGCATAACTGCTCATGTGCTCCCAACAAGCTGGCTCCTTCCAGTCCTTCAGGCAGCACTGAAGAAACATTGAGAGAGTTGCATGTGGTGGGACTGTTCACAATGGGTTGCATGATTGAAATCTTTCTGAGTATTTTAGAAGAGAAGATATTTTAGATAGGGCCTGTGGCTGGTGAAAGGTCTGGAAGACAATCCCTGCGAGGAGAGGCTGAGGGAACAAAAGAAGTCCCCTTCTGGAGAAGGTACCCTATCTTGATTTAAGGATGTGAGGAAATGAGATCAAATCTCTCACTTCATTTTCTCTATATGAAGCTAAATGCATAGAACTTCTTTACCATCCACCTGGAAGACACGGCTTCCAGAAACAGAAAACTACTTGCAAATATGTTTCTATTTACTAACTTGTTTTCCAAAGT
This sequence comes from Tricholaema leucomelas, assembly GCA_013400475.1. Taxonomy (NCBI): domain Eukaryota; kingdom Metazoa; phylum Chordata; class Aves; order Piciformes; family Lybiidae; genus Tricholaema lacrymosa; species Tricholaema leucomelas. The sequence continues at coordinate 32,893 of WAAF01010716.1, forward strand.
GCATCCTCCATAGGGTACACGGCATAGCACAGACAGTAATAGTCTCGTTATTGCAATAATTCTGATTTTCTACTTTAATTCACAGTCTATTCTTTGCACACCCCACAGGCACCTTTTCTGCTCTGAGCCACCACGTGCAAGTCAGGAAAAGCTGTTTCGAAATCCATTGTATTAGCTGATACGGATCTAATATAAGTGAATTAGGATTTAGTGTCTTCAGGCCAGGCATCTTGGCATACACACAAAAATGCATCATGGCAATTAATTCTATCTCCTTAATTAGCACTCAGATGTTGTTATTTACATTTTAATCACACATTTCTTTGATTTTCCTTGTGCAGTAATAACTTTCTTATCTACATTAAGGCTGCTCTGCTGGATGTCTTCACACTACATCAGCTTTTCTTCCATTTTCACACATAAAATCAGCAACAAGCCAGACATTCTTGTGTTTGCCCAAGCCATTAGGCATTCTGAAACTGAGTGGGAAATAAAAGAAAATGTCTTCCTTTATCATTTCCACATTTTCTTGTTTGTTTAAAGATGGCCTTTCTAAAGAATGCCAAAAAAAAAAAAAGGCACAACAAAAGAATGACAGAATGAGGTATTTTTAAATGTTGGTCTTTGCCAATATGTTATCAATGAATGAGCAGTATTAATGCTCTGTTAAAAAACTATTGATTTGGTTCCCTGGAACTTCACCTCCTCTTAGGTTTTAGTGACTTATATCAGCCTTGAGAATCATTAGTAAGAAAAGCCAAACCAATTTTTCCTCAAAGTGTTTGTAGCTGGAACACCCAGAAGAATTATTAGGACAATAAGCTGGAATTGTCAGTTGGCCTGACAGTAGGAAGTGACAGAATTCCAAAAGGCAGGGAGAGGTTTAGCAGTCCCACCACATCAATGTCACATTGATATATTCACTGAATAATCAAGTCAAACAGAAATAGTATTTTTTTTCTGCTTCACAGTTTCAGAAACTAGAGAAAATTGCAAATTTCAGATATACAAAGAATGTTAAGTGATAAAAAATATGTTCTGCTTCTGATTCTTGCAATTGCTGTTCCAATGCATGTTTAATATAAGCTGTGTTCATAGAATCACAGAATGGTTTGGGCTGGTTTGGAAGGTCATCTAGTCCAACTGCCTCTGCATTAAGCAGGGGCATCCTCAGATAGATCAGGTTGCCCAGAGCCTTGTATAGTCTCACCTTGAATATCTCCAGGGATGGCTCCTCAGCTACTTTTGGCCTTCCACAACAAATGGAGAGAGAGATGAGGCAGCAAATGGACAAATAAATAGATCAGGTAGTAGATTAGTAATGTAATTGGTGAGAATTAGCTGTCAGATACCACATACCTGGAAGCAGTTTCCCAGACATGCTGGTTAATGATATCAAGACAGCCAGAGACACCTGCAGGAATGCTGGCAAGTGCTGCTTAGGAGCTGAGAGCAGAAGTGGAGTGAGACAATAGCATCAGACATTTGCTTGTCCATGCAGGTTTTCTGGTGAGAGAGAGGGAAGGAATGGTCAGCAGAAGTGCTCAACAGGGGAATGGCCATGAATTTTGCATTTCTTAGTTTGCCTGTGCCCAGCTTCACAGAATGACAGAATCACAAAATGTCAGGGGCTGGAAACCTCAAAAGATCATCTAGTCCAACCCCCCTGCCACAGCAGAGTCACCTGTACCAGACTGTAGGAATTCAGTGTAAGGGGGAGTAATAGTGAGCAGTGTATAAGCATTTCACCTTCATTCCCACAGCTTCAGGGTGCCTCCCACGGCGGAGGAAAGATAGTGGAACATCTGGCCAAGGGGAAAAGCAAGGTGTGATGTATGTGAAAGACTGGGCTGTACTCGCCCAGAGTATGCTAATGTGTGAGTGTATGCTCAAGACTATATGAACAGAGGCAAAGCCAACAACAATCGTCTCAATTCTCATTGAATTGTGTGGAGTCCATACATTCCTGCCTGCACTAGATCACACAGGAACGAATCCAGGCAGGTTTTGAATATCTCCAGAGATTCCACAGCCTTCCTGGGCAGCCTGTTCCAGTGCTGTCTCACCCTCAGAGTGAAAAAATTCCTCTTCATGTCTACATGAAACTTTCTATGTTTGATGCCTAAAAAGCTTGCTATAAAGACATGTAACAATTCCAAACTCCAGCACTACAACAAAAGGATGGCAAATGGAAAACAAATGAATCTTGCTGTTGTAGGTTAAGGGAAAATAAGAGTTAGTTGGTATAACTATAGAGAAAAGTCCTCCAGAGAGACTAGAGAATCTTGGGGGAAGACACAGTACACACCTGCGGGTGTTCAAGAAAAGCCTGGATGAGGCACTTAGTGCCATGGTCTAGTTGACTGGCTAGGGCTGGGTGCTAGGTTGGACTGGATGATCTTGGAGGTCTCTTCCAACCTGGTTGATTCTATGATTCTACTTCCCAGTATAAGGAGAGTTCATGACCAGTTCTCTCTCTTCTTTCTGTCCTCTCTTCTCCCAGCGCAGGCAGCAGCCATTATCTCCAGTACGTGGGGAGGCTGTGGCCTTGACTGGCAAGCTAATCTTGTGCTAGGCAATTTTGGCCCTGCCTTGGAGCTGGAGGGCATTCAAGCCTGTCCAAGCCCTGGTATGCTCGGTTTATGGAGGGCATTGAGGCTTGGTAGGTTGCTGGGGTGGGGGGCAGTTTAGCCTGCTCCTGAGCCTGCTGAGGCTGAGCCTGGGGCAAGTTTTGGAAAGCTGTGGAACGTTTTGGAAAGTTGTGGAAAGTTTTGGCCTGGTAGGCCCAGGTGGAGAACTGGGCCTCATTTGCATATATGTTCTTTTTTCACTGGATACCTTTTGCATTTCTGTATATATTTGTAAATAGAATTGATATTTAACTCCTGATTCTGTGTGAGTGTATTTATTTAACCCCCTTGGAGGCAAAATACCTTTTCTGTCCTTTTGCCCTGAGCAGTTCATGGCTCAAAACCAGGACACTCCCTTGCACAACCTTGTATGCTTATATACAAAGAAAGGACCAACTAATTTCTGCCTACAACTACCTGAAGGGAGGCTGTAGCCAGGTGGGGGTTAGTCTCTTCTGCCAGGCAACCAACAAGAGAACAAGGGGACACAGTCTCAAGTTGTGCCGGGGGAAGTCTAGGCTGGATGTTAGGAGGAAGTTGTTGGCAGAGAGAGTGATTGGCATTGGAATGGGCTGCCCAGGGAGGTGGTGGAGTCACCATCCCTGGGGGTGTTCAAGGAAAGCCTGGATGAGGCACTTAGTGCCATGGTCTAGTTGACTGGCAAGGGCTGGGTGCTAGGTTGGACTGGATGATCTTGGAGGTCTCTTCCAACCTGGTTGATTCTATGATTCTATGATTCTATAAATTTCTTTTCTTCATGTCCCATGACGTTTTGTTAAATAAAATGGAGATCTGTGACTGAAACTGCACTTCCTTTTCACCAGTTGCTCCTTCCTTCCCACAGGCTTAGCAGACAGGCTGAGCTCATTTCTGAACTATTTAAGGCCTCTGCACTAGTGGATAAAAGTATAAATATCATGCATCGAGGTGCTTCTTTGGTGAGTGGAAAGCAGAGGCAGAAGCAAACCTGTTGTTTACCAAGCAAAGATAAATTAATGTTGTATTTTTAAGGCAATAGTACAGTTTAATGTACTGAACCACATGTTATGGCCTTGCTTCTTTGCCTTGAGCAAAGATAGAGGTATGAAGGGCAAGAGAAAGTAAGTTTTTTTTGTTAAAATGTCGTTATTGGGAAAGCAGAGACACCTGATGAAGGACAGCTGGGATGTGAGACTACTCCAAACAAAGGCAGGAAAACTAGAGGAGGTGTCTGAAGAGAATGAAAAAAGGCACCAAGGTAGTTTCTAAGAGATGCAGTTTATATACATATAAACCACATGAAAGTACTCTGTGCTGGGTTGAGGCTAATTGGAATATTTTAATGAGATAAATTAGATTATGGCTTTGAAAAGGAAAGTAAAGCAATGTCTATTTCACTCATTGGTTTGCTGAGACTTACAAAAAACAGAACACAAACATAGATAAGGGAGTTGGTGTCTCTCTCTGGCTTCTGCCGTATTAACTGCTTCTGCCTCACTCTGCACATAACCCATATAATCCTTTGTCTTCTAATCCCCCTTGCCAATTCTTCCAATGCACCTTGCATGTGAGACAGATTCTGGGATAAGAGATAGGGATAGAAAAAAGGTGGAAGGGTGGCTGGGAGCCCTTCCTGGGCACTCTGATTGCTGGGAGGGGTATTGTGCTTCTGTATTACTTTTAACTTGTATATTTCTGTATATAGCTGTAAATTTTTGTAATACATTCTAGATAAATGTTTACATGTTGTGCTAAGCCGTGAATTCCTTAGCTTCAAGACATCTGAGCTCAGTCCGGCTGAGTTCACTGGGGGGGGCGATGCCCAGAACCACACACACTCTCTTCTGATTATATTCCTTTATGCATAAGTAAGGCTACATCCCCTATTGCAATTAAATATCCGGCAGAACCTACAGTCCAGTTGCTCTGACATTTTAGACATATTTATTTTAAAGCCTTGAAAGTCTCTTCATTGTCTTGGAAAAGGATGAGGCTGAGTGTCCAGAGAAGGGCGACAAAGATGGTGAGAGGCCTGATACACAAACCCTATGAGGAGAGGCTGAGGGAGCTGGGGTTGTTTAGCCTGGAGAAGAGGAGACTCAGGGGGGATCTCGTTGATGCCTACAACTACATGAAGGGAGACTTTTTACTTCCTGACTGAAGTCTGAACAGACTGAAATTCTGAGCACTGGTTAATAGCAATGACAAATGATAGAGGCCAGTGCTTGTTTTGACTATCTGTATACTTACATTTGTGCACACAATCCTTTGCCTTCGCAGGCATAAATTGGTATGTGTTCCAAATGTTCAGGTTTTAGAAAGAAAAATTTTGCCTTTTGACTTTCATATAGTCATTCAAACATGGCTCCAATATTTAAAAAGAAGTTAAAGGAATGAATGGATACATAAATGAGTTATCCTACCTGTGATAATTCACTTTACATGGTTTAAAATTGTTTAGAAATTAACACCCCTTTTCCTGGAAACTTTTTCACCTTGCTTTTGCTTTAAATATATCTCAGGGAGAGCAGTTCCTCAAATCTTAGTAGAATGAGGTAGTAGTTTTGGTATGGAAAGCAGTTACAAATGTTTTCATTGTTTTGCATAAGATAAACATCCAGTCCACTTCCTTATATTTGGTAATGTTGCTATTCCATTTTTTTCTTTGGTTTTGCTTTAATTAAAAAATGGAAGGTGACTGCTTTGGAAATTTCCTAGAAATTCCAGTAGTTTTCAAACTGCCTCCAGAATTGCCATTAGCAGTACAAAGAGTCTAATTGATGAAGATGTTATGGTGTAAGTTTATAAGGCTTTTGAGGTCATTAAAATGTAGCATATCTTTCAGGTTTGGGAGAAGGGACTTAGAATGGAATAGAATAGAATCAACCAGGTTGGAAGAGACCTCCAAGATCACCCAGTCCAACCTAGCACCCAGCCCTAGCCAGTCAACTAGACCATGGCACTAAGTGTCTCATCCAGTCTTCTCTTGAACACCTGCAGGGACGGTGACTCCACCACCTCCCTGGGCAGCCCATTCCAATGACTTGAATTTGATTGCGGTTGATTTTTTAAATCTCAGATTGTAGAATTCCCCTGTTCCATCCTGCATTGGGTAGATATTTTTTCACCCTTTACAGAGCCAAAAAAGACTGTGTGAATAATCATGGATTAGCAGAGACTGATATCTCGCTGTCTGTCTGACTACTAACAAGAGGAGTCCCTTATCAAATGAATAAGTGAATGAGATAGTTTTGATGACCTTCAACAGCATTTGAAATGTAAGTACAGTAATATAGAGTAACAATAAAATAAACACAACAATAAATTAAACACAACAATAAAAGCTAGCATTACATGTAAAAATGTATGCCTATAAAATTTGATGTGGGCTACACTTCACAGAGCAGATCACAGTGAGGAAAGACAGTAAAGAATTTTAGTATGGCTATGAGGGAGTGGCAATATAATTCATAAGCATCTCAAGAGCATGACTCTCAGAATCTACAAGAACTACATTCTCATGAATTTCTATAAATGACCAGATTGGTATTGTTTAAAGATGAAAAATAAGGCTTTCTAAAGTTTTGTGGCTGAATGTAGATATATTTTACACATTACTAGCTACATGTGCAATGTTCCCAAAGATTTAAAGAACTCTAAAGTCTGAGGAAAAAAAAAAAAGATGGAAAATTTGGTCATATAATTTATTGTAGAAATAAGCTGCAACAACACTGCAGAGCTCCTCATCAGGACTGCAGTCACATGAAAACTGTATTCACTTACTAATGCATACTTAACATTCTTAAGATAGGAATTTATACTCTGTAATTTTTTGAAAGATATGTCTATGCATATATGTAGATGTATATTTCAAGTTGTGATGGTTTGGGTGTTCCCTGCCCCCCCACACTTTTAGAAATCACCCAGACTAGACTCAGTCGGCTCCGGAAATTTGAATGAAGCTTATATTTACTGCTGGCACAATTTACAAGCAGATATTTACAGTATATACAGTTATAGACAGAAATATACAAGGTAAAAAAGGTAATACAAACACAATTCCCCTCCCAGAAACCTGAGTCCCCAGGAGGGACTCTCAACCACCCCTCACCTTCCCCCTACCCCTCTCAACCTTACCCCAATCCCAAGGAAGAATGGAGGTTCGGCCAGAGGGTTAAAAAGCAAGGTGAAGCAGCCAAGCAAAGGAGGGTGAGGTTAGACAGCAAGATGGAATCCAGCCAGCAGCTTCAGCTTCTCCCCAGCAGGCAAAGCTCCCCAGCGAAGAGAAGAAGCAAGCGAAGCTAATCTTTGTTTTGCCTTTCTTCTTTACACATCCCAGCAAGACTGTGAGGGAAGTAGACCTCTTCATTGTTTTCATTTTACAGCCTATCACCTAGTTCTTCTCACCAAAACATGCTAGCTAGGCTCAAACTAGCACACAAGTCTGCGTTAACTTTCTGAATGCTTTCTCTCTCTTCTGCTCTAAGTCTCGGATCCCAGCACATCTTCTCTTGCAATAAGGAAGGATAATCCACTAGTAAGAGAGTTAGAATATCCTGGAATAGCTCAGCTCTAGTCTTTCTCTATCTCCAGCTCCTCTCAAGATCTTAGGCAAGTTCATTTGCCTTTCTGGCTTTGCCTCTGCTCTGTGTCTGAGTGGGCCAAGCCTGTTTCCAAGCTCAAATTTGCCTCCTACGTAAGCTCCAGACATAGGTACCTCAGCAGAATGCTACTTTCACTTGCCAATTTATATAACTGCTACGCAGATTGCTGCAATTGCTTTTAAGTCATGAAGTGTGATCTCTGAAGAAATGGGAGACCAAAAAGTCCAGTAAAGCATTCATTAAAAAAAAAAAAATACAAAAAAATCCCTCTCACTGTATATACTTATATAGGTGAAAAAATAGATGGGCATATCTCCTCGTAGTAGACAAACCTAAAGGCTGAGTGATATCCCCCTTCTCATAGAAGACTGCATGAGGCATTTAGTGCCATGGTCTAGTTGACTGGCTAGGGCTGGTTGATAGGTTGGACTGGATGATCTTGGAGGTCTCTTCCAACCTGGTTGATTCTATGATTCTATGATAAAGGGTCAACTAGTGAAATATAATGCAAAGTCTTGAATGCACTACAGTAGATATTCCTAACGCCAATATGAAAAATAGAAAGTGTTGTGAAAGCAAATCAGTAAAAGGCCTAGCAGGCTAAATATAGACAGTAAGATTAATACTGAAATAGATCCTGAAGTAACTACAAGAAGAGCTTAAGGGACACAGACTGAACTGGCAAATTAATATATACAAATTTCCCTACTTAAGGGAATGAGAATTCCCTTTACAGTGCTGGAAAAAAATAGACCCTTTTGAGTGACAGTGGTTCATAAAAATGTTTTAAACTTTGGAGAAATGCAAACCTAAAACATTGCTTAGCCTGTGAGAATTGAGTACTGAGTGAATGGATGGATGGGTATAGATAATGTATTATTCAGAATATTATAAATTTGATTTTTGGCTAAAGAGAAATCATTTTGTTGAGCTGAATACTGACATTTTTGCTGAAACTTTCTGATTTAAAAATAAATCAAGTGGAACAATTTGGCCATGTTAAATATGCTAATAACTGTCTGTACAAGTTTGATAAAAGGCTTCCATGTTTCCAGTGTTTTAATTTATTGACTAATGTGTCTGTGATGACTGGAAAATGAGCATGTGAAGCAGTTAAACAAGAGGAATAGAAAGCATGTCGAAGGAGGTGGCTCATCAGAGCGCTTTTCTCAGGGATGCTTCCAAATGCTGTGTACCCAGGTTTTGTCAGTCTGTGCAAAAGTCAGTAGCAATCTAAAAAGTAAAAATATTATCTGCATTTCTTGGTTTCTTTCTGAGAAAATCTATCATATTCAACAGTACTTTCCATGTGACCAAGAGACAAACCTAGCACAAAAATAGCAGGGTCAATCTAGTTTCCAGATGGTTTGTCAGTTTAACACAGCACTACTTCTGGGACAGAGTAATTCAGAGTTTTCCTCTTTGTTTCTTGAGCTGAAACCTATCTTAGAGTGACTTTATGCAAACTGGTGCACATGGAAAAGTATACTTTTTTTAATCTGAACTAGCCTTACCTTGGCTAGCCTGACTGCTAAGAGCAAGGTAATAAAGCTCAGAATTCCTGCCTAGACCTCTCTGTGGACGTTTGGGCTGTTGGCCTTGTTGGCATTTGATCCACAATAGTTGTACCATTGGAACAATACTTGAGCTAGTTTCAAGTTGAACAGATTGCATTTAATAATTTTCACTACAGATAAATCAAGACATAAATACTATGAAGAAACATGCAAGTGTTCAAAGAAGTAATGCAATACATTTTAATTAACTCCTGTTTACAGATGCCAGTTGTAATTCGCAGTGCCATTTTTATTCTTACTGATAGAGAGAGCAAGGATTATTTACATAAAATAATAATTTGAAATTGGCAAACAGTTCCAAATCATGAATGCCTTTTAGATTTCATTTAGTTGTGGTGATTCATGGGCAGTAGACAAAAGATCAGCAAAATTAATTGAATACATTACTTACGGATTATTTCACCTACTGCTTCTGAATGTGAATCAAAAAATAGTAACTTGAAACAAAAAACAGTGTACACTAATGAACTATTTCTGCTTACAAGTACGTTTTTGTGGTAAATTGTTACCTCATTTGGAATTAATCTATAATATAAATTCAACTTTGACAAGTCATTTCACTTGAAAGTCCCTATCTGTGTACAAAGCACAAAACAGGTCTTTAATGAATATCGGTAAAGCCCTGGTTGCACTTACACTGCATGAACAGTTTTGCTCAATGACAAGCAATAGGGTAGAAGATCTGGTGGAGTTACAGATGACAGATTTGCTTGCCCATTTAGCTCCTACCTCTTCCTTTTTTTTTTATTTTTTTTCTCCCCCTCCACTCTATGTATTGCAAATCATTGATTGATAGAAATTTCAGTGTTAGCCTTACCTTTGAAAACTCATAGAGTGTTTAAACAACAAAACTAATAAATGTTACATTAGCAGGAGACTTTGGGTTGATTGTGAGATAAGGTTTCAAGGAGGACTAATGTTGTCTCTTTCCACTCCCAAAATCATGCCTTTGATCATGTCTGTCCACTACTTCAAATTCATTTTCCCTGGTCTTAGCCTCCAAAATCTGTTACTCCACCTAGATATCATTAAGGTTTTTGAACATGGCATCTTCCCTGCAATTATTCTTTATCAATTTCCATCTCCTCTGTTTTTTTGTCCCTATGTCTCTTATATGTTGAGATTTCTGGAATTTGATTTAATAATTGCTTCATGGTGGAAGCTATTCAATTCTTGAATCACTTGTGTTTCCATGAATCATAGAACCAACCAGGTTGGAAGAGACCTCCAAGATCATCCAGTCCAAATTAGCACCCAGCCCTAGCCAGTCAACCAGACCATGGCACTGAGTGCCCCATCCAGTCTTTTCTTGAACATCTCCAGGGACGGTGACTCCACCACCTCCCTGGACAGCCCATTCCAATGCCAATCACTCTCTCTGTGAAGAACTTCCTCCTAACATCCAGCCTATACCTCCCCCAGCACAACCTGAGACTGTATCCCCTTGTTCTATTGCTGGTTGCCTGGCAGAAGAGACTAACTGCCCTGCAAACCCCCCAGAAGCCCAGTTCTGAATAATTAAATAGAAAATCAAAATATAGAATGATGCAATCATGTGTAGTATTATAGGGTCAGAAAAAACAAGTAATAGTAATATTAAAACAGCAAAAACCAAAATCAGTGCATGGTCTGGAAGATCTCCACTAACTATATGGTTAAATAAGTCTGACTGCATGACACACACAGCAAAGTTCTGGTAGTTGTCAATTACATCTCAGAAAACTAGACAGGTAAAATCGACATGAAAATGTTCTTACAAATAAATCAAACAGCACCCCATAGCAGTAACTGAGGAGCAGGCACCTAAAAAATATAATTACATCCAGGAAACCTTACATAAAGCATGACCAAAACCAGATAAATCAGATATAACTATGAAGAATATCTTCAATGCTTAATATCACTTAAATGCATCATGCTGAAGAATTTATGAAATGGAAAGGCTTTTAAATCTAACTTAAACTCGACTAACTTCAAAGACCTTTCATAAGAAAAGCCCCAAAATGAAAGTAATGAAGCTCTTGCATGAAACTCAGCACTGAAATATAAACTGAAATATGAATTTAGGTATATTTTAAGTTCTAATTAATGTATTTCTCCATCTCTGTTGCTATATGATAGCTGAGGCTATTCTCTGGTCCATTCTTGGTCCGTTAAACAACCATCTTTCAACATTGTTCATTCACTTGGAGCTGGGGACTTAAGGCTGAGCTAACTTTATATTAAGAAAATAGAACTAGTCTTCAGTGCTTCTGACTTGCTTTACAAAGATCAGGTTCTTTCACCTTGCTAAAACATCTTCAAAGAGCCTTGCAGCTATTATTTTTCAAAATGTAAACAAAAAAGGGACATTTAAAATAGCCATTCTAAAAGCCCATGTACTGTACTGTGAGAACCACATCTTCTCAGCTAGGAGATTTTACCTTAGATCTACTTAGTTGCAGTTCTTGAAGGTTGCTTTTTTTTTTTTTCCATTTAACTTCTTAAAACATTCATTGCTATGAGGGTTTAGACCAGGGAGCTGCAACCCTGCAGCTTTACTTACACAATGCAATGCATAGTAGTAAGGTCTTGAATTTGCATTTAATTTTGGAAAGGAAATTAATCACTTAAATATTTAAATTATATTTAATTAACTTTTAATTGTTAATTAATTTTAAAAATTAACAATAGCCCTTCTCAGTGTAGCACCAGTGTTTTACTGATTACACAGGACTAATTCTGCCCCGGCTTTCTACATGGTCACAGCATGTCGCAGCTTGGTCACAGCAAAAGGGAAAGGAATAATGAACTTTCCTCTGCGGCACATGAATTGGACAGACTCTTATCCCAGGTGCTTGGGGGAATATGAGCACTGCACCCTAATTGCTCTGCTGGGAAGCCAAAGTAGTCCAAGGAGAGAGGTTTCAGCCAGAGGCATGATGCAGCAGACTTTATAGCAGTTTCCATGTCGCAGAGCATGCCAAGTATCAGAGTATTTCAAATTCATTAGAGAAAACTCTTCCAAATACAAGTCTATGCCTTGAAGCCATGATCTATCTGTATAATTATTTCTTCGTAGCCATATTATCAGCATATAAGTTTCCTTATCCTGGCTGACCACTCAACCTGAGCCTTGAATGGCACTTGTGCTTTCAGTTCCCATGTGACCAGGTAATGGGAAAATGCAAACTCTTCCTAGAGGAATAGCCAAGGGAAGATAAAAATAAACCCTTTCCCAAGAAGCTCCATCTCATTCACGAAGTGATTGGGATATAGAGAAGTTCAGCAACTTCTGCAAAGAGAGAAAGAGGAAATGCTTGCCTAGTGCAGTGTAGTCTCATGTGAATTCCCCCAGGCTAGCCTTGGGCAAACAATACATCTTCACAGAACTATGTGGCAGAGCTCAGTAATACTACTTGTGAACCTGAAACCACCCTTGTCAGCTGTGCTCAGACTTATTAGCATAACTGGTCTAAAAAGCTAGTTACCTAAGACACTGTGCTATGGCTAGACTTCTACTGCTACTAGGGCTTGCTTGTCCAGGATGGATAAGGGATGATCCATCTGGCTTCATTTCATGGTACAGATTCTCCCTGTAATTCACACTTAGTGTTGATGAGAATTCAGGTTCCTTGAACACTATCCATTTATTCCAAGTATCACCAAGACCTCTTGATGGTGACAAGAAGTTAATTAATAATCAGGATATTTCTATGCTACAGGCTTCAGAAGAGTAGAGAAATTAGTGAGCAAGCTGTAAACAATTTATCTCAAGTATGAGAAAGAGTCTTCCCAAGCACCACAATTCTCAGCACAGGATCACTTAGAGGGCAAGTGCTCTGCAGTCCGTGGTGCTAGGACAAACCAGCTTCAGACATGAACTACTTGGCCTTTGTCTATGTTGCTCTGTACCCTCCAGCTGAGGTTATGCCCAAAGATCAGACTACTGAGAGCAGGAAGACACCAACATTACCTCTCCACCAAATAGACTGCACAATGCACCCTAAAAATCTGTGCCATAATTTCCAATGTGTTCCTACTATGAATCTCATAAGGTAACAGAAAATCTTGTGGTTGATTTAGGAGGGTTTTTGTACATAAACATAAATTCATGCCAGTCTGTTTCATTCCACTTAATGAAGCATTCTTTGAGAGCATCAACATATAATCACTTCATTTTCATTTTATTTTTCCTTTTGATTCACTTGTCTTTTTTGCCTCTTCTATAAACCTGACCTGGGAAAAAAAAATATCAGTTCTTCCATAGCACAAATGTCTGGCACCATCAGTCACTTTGAAAAGTGTGTGCCCTGAGGAATTCTAATTTCTTTGTAGAATAAATGAGTCCTCAACTTTTACTTACAGAATATTTGCGCATTGATTTAGAGCTAAATCTACAAAGAAGTCTAGATCCCAGCTGATTGTCCATTCTGTATGAGCCTCACTTTCCCCTTTTGCAAATGCATGGAGGTTCAGGTCTGTGTGACTAAAGCTCACTTTGAAGCTGCAGTATGAAATGGTATCTCACAGTATAAGATACATGATTAATTATTCCATTGCTCACGGTATGATGAAATTGGGCCAAGAGGAGTCTCTGAGCTCCATTCTGCACAGCTGGAAAAGTCACACAAAAAAGTGAAGGCCAGCTCCTGCCTGGTCCAAGGGATACTGGGCCTTCAGTGAATTTTTGGCACCTTAGGAACCCTGACATTTACATAGTAGAGCTGAACCAACACTGCCAGAGAAATGAGGCAGAGCTGAATGAGGCTGCTTAGAGCAAAAGAGCCTAAAAGTACTTGTTTGCTGACTTCCTTCTTCTCCAGAGCTGCCAAAAGCTCAGCATCAGCCTCATTTCTGTCTTCAGTCTCCAGACTACTGCCATAGCAAAGCTGAGCATGTGAAAAATCTATAGAAGGAAGCATGTGGCTGTCATCACAGCAGCAACAGTCATGATCAATGACAGTCTTAGTCTGAAACAACTGCTTTGCTTATGACTTTAAGCTGGTTTTCTTCAGAATTGTACAGATAATTTTTTGTAATTAAAATGATAATTATATTATGAAAACACTTTACAAGGTAATCTTCTCTTCAATTTCCTTTAATATTTTGGGGCGATTTGTCATGGATAACAGAGAAAATAGATAACTGAATTTTGCTTCTATTGCCATTTTGCCAGCCTGAACTCTTTCCCTGGGTGATAGATATAATTTCTCACACATCCTTTATATTATTTTTAAATGGAATAATAAGCACCATGATATTGTTTCTCACTGTGGCATCTAAGCCATTATTTAGCAATATATCCAAAGTGTTTCATCTGACTTGATAGCCATTACAATTTTCAAAGCAGAACCCTAGCAGGGTACTAAGACTGGTACAGCATCACGGATATCAGCTGTGCTGTGTTGACTCACAGAAGCTCAGGATTTGGCCTGTGGTATTGCTATCACTTTTTCTTTCATCTCACCAAATTTTAATATATAGAATAGAATAGAATCAACCAGGTTGGAAGAGACCTCCAAGATCATCCAGGCCAACCTAGCACCCAGCCCTATCCAATCAAATAGACCATGGCACTAAGTGCCTCA
>WAAF01010716.1:47264-76195 GCA_013400475.1 Tricholaema leucomelas
TTGTTGCCCTTCTCCAGACACGTTCCAGCACCTCAACACCTCTCTTGAATTGAGGAGCCCAGAACTGGACACAGTACTCAAGGTGTGGCCTGAATATGATTTTCTTGTAGATGATCTGGACCAAGATATGGAAAAAACTCTGTGAATTAATTATAAGCCAAATCCTTCAAGCCAGTGAGCTATGCAACAGGTAACACATTATTGAAGACAATAGAAATGGAAGGTGTTCTGTGTCTTTCCAGCAGCACTCAGCAACTCATAGGACATAGGTTACAGAGGCAGCTTTTTTCCATGTGGCTTCCAAGGACCCATTTGCAACTAATTCTAGAGACACCAATGTTAGAATAAATCAGAGTAGGGAAAAGGAAGATAGCTCTCATGAAGGCCTCTTTCCAACATAATACTGCTGCCTTCAGCAGTAGTTGGTTTAACCAAGTAGCTTAATTCACCTCTGAAATTATAGACGTGTATTATATCCTCAACTGTGTATATAAGTACTTGCTTTCTTCACAATAGTTTTTCTGCATACAAGGGTAGAGGAAGTTTAAGATCATAATTTTCTACTAGCTATATAAATATAGAATCCTTTGGAGGTGTTGCACATCCCAAAATGAGTTTCAAAAGTTCATAGGAACCCCTTGATAATAGAATTGCCCTTTCTACTTACATTATACTCAATTTTGTTTCTGTTTTCCACAAAGGAAAATTTATAGCCTATATATTATAAAAGGGACTTGAAAATACAAGTTAATACAGAACAGTGTCTGATAGCTAAGCTTGATAGGATCAACTTCCTACAATAAAAAACAGGCAAAGCCACAAATAAACATGCAGACTTAATGACCACAAGTGTAAAGTCAGCCTTTAATACTTGTGCTGCATCTTTGGAGGACCATCCCAGCAAAATAGTTTTGGCTCAATTCCTAAAAAACCCCAAACTAATAATACAATATGGACTTTAACTTTTTGTTTAAGGGACAGACAATTTTACTTGTACGCTATGCAAACTCTACTAAAGTGAAATAAAGGAACTATAATTCTTAAACCTTTAATTACTGTAGACATACCAGCTGCAGCAGTAGGAACTGTATTTCTGTATCACCCACCTTTTCCTCGTGCAAGCCTGACAAAGACTCTACTGTAGCATTCAATGAAAACAGAGTGAGGGTCAGCCTGTGATATTCTGCTGAAGCTGTTGTAATCTTTTCTCAACTTGGTAAAGTGGAAGACAGTAGATAAAGAGGTTACTGATAGGGCAGCAGCTGGAAGGATGATATGCCAAATGGGAGAATAACACAGTAGGGTTGGTGATAGAATTAAGGTATCTATCTCCTCAATACTGTAGTAATAACATCCATTGTCTCTCTTTATCTGTATCATTGATATATTGAATATGCCTCATGCAAGAAACTGCCTGTTTCTTCTTCAATGGAAGATAAGAAAATGCTTTAATATTTCACCAGGTTTAGTATGGCATTTTAGAAGATTTTGTCAGTATGAACAAGGTGAAAAACATTTGGGGAGTTATAGTAAGGATTGTTGACAAGCTTTAAGGAGGCAGTTACTAAAAGATGTCTAGTCTCTGTAAAAACATTTCAGAATGTGTAATTGCAACACAGTCCATCTGGCATTTTTAAGACCCCTAAAGGTACTAACACACTGCATAATATCTACTGGAGTACAATGGAAACGTGTATGTATTAATTGCTATCTTCTTTCTGGGGAGAAAATCATTCTTCAGCAACCCTAGTAAGTTAATAAGTTCTTAAAGGTGGTCTATCTTGACTGTTGAAAATATCAAAGGGAGCTAATCAGGCTTTAGACCTCACAGTAGTATATTTACTTTGGCCAGAGATTGTGCAGATGACAAACAAAACCCAGCTGTTTCCCAATCAAAGGAAGTCCAGCAGAACTTCATGGCTACCTCAGCCTGTCTCAAATAGAAGTTTGCACTAGCTCAGTTTACCAATGCTGAGTTCAGGGGGATTTGTGGGGGGCCTTTTCTTGCATCTGACAGAGCTTGTCTTATTTATAATCAGCATTGCTATGGAAGAGTTGGTGTGAATGGCAAAAAAATAATAGATATTTTGGGAAAGAAAAATAAGGGTGAAATACATAAATTATTAAATAGAAAGGGTAATATAATCATAGAATAGAATCATAGAATCAACCAGGTTGGAAGAGACCTCCAAGATCATCCAGTCCAACCTAGCACCCAGCCCTAGCCAGTCAACTAGACCATGGCACTAAGTGCCTCATACAGTCCCCTCTTGAACACCCCCAGGGGCAGTGACTCCACCACCTCCCTGAGCAGCCCATTCCAATGCCAATCCCTCTCTCTGGCAACAACTTCCTCCTAACATCCAGCCTAGACCTCCCCCAGCACAACTTGAGACAGTGTCCCCTTGTTCTGTTGCTGGTTGTCTGGGAGAAGAGACCAACCCCCACCTGGCTACAGTTTCCCTTCAGGTAATTGTAGAGAGCAATGAGGTCCCCCCCTGAGCCTCCTCTTCTCCAGGCTAAACAACCCCAGCTCCTTCAGCCTCTCCTCATAGGGTTTGTATTCCAGGCCTTTCACCAGCTTTGTTGCCCTTCTCTGGACACATTCCAGCACCTCAACATCTCTCTTGAATCGAGGAGCCCAGAACTGAACACAATACTCAAGGTGTGGCACCATCTTTCTGCTTTATGTGCTTGGTTTTAAGAATGCGTCCAGCCTAACCTGTAATGAAGCTCCTCCTTGAACCAGTCTTAAGTCCAGCATGTATGTAGGCTTTTCATAAGCCAAATTTCATAAAGCAAAGGTGAAACAGACAGATTTACCATGAAGGATCTGTAGTTGGGGACCTTGGAGCTTATCTGAAATTCCTGGCTTCCCTTCTTCTGAGCACTCAAACCCTACAAAAACAGCTACAAGAAAAAATAGTGAAAAACTTGAACATACAGTGAATCAACAGCAAGCAAGCAACTAAGTGTTATGAAGTCACTAGGAGATAAGTGGAGTAATCTAGTGCAAAAGCTGGTAAGATTTTTTTTTTCTGCAAGAGGTTTAGGAGCTGAAATTTGATCTGAAAATTAAGTCTCCTGTTGGGTATTTAGCTTCCTGCCATGCCACTCGTCTCAGGATGTAAAACATGCAGTTGTTTCTAGATGAAGATCAGCGGTTGGAAAATTAGGTACAAGTTACCATGATTCACTAATTGTGGAGGAAAATATGCAAGTTTTTATTCTGAAATACAGTGAAAGTAAGCTTCAAGACAAAACCATTAAAAATTGAGGAACCAAAACCTAGGAAAACTCAAAATGAAGCATGCTTTTGTGGTTTGTTTTTGCATTTGGTGAGTTTTTGGTTGAGGTCTTTTTTATTGTTGTTGTTGTTGGTTGGTTGGTTGGTTTGGTTTTGTACTTTTAATTGTGTATTTAGTGGGTTTCGTTTTATTCCTGAAGGAGAAAACTTGATAAGATCAAAATAAAATCACAAAGGATTACAGGACTGATGGATGTATGGTTTGAATGCAAACTTTTCCCCTGTATTAGAAACTGACCACAATTATGAACAAGCCTGTTTGACCTGTGGGGCTGAGTAGGTTCATGTACACCATTGGTACATTAAATCCTGCCACACACTATACCCAGAAACTTTTCTGCTAAGTGCCTTTCCTCTCTTCTGATTAACAGTTTGGAGCATGGATAGCAAGCACAGGTTTGTGGGTTAAGGGAAATTAAGAGTTAATTGGTATAACCATAAGGAAGGTCTCCCAGAGCGATTAGAAAGTCTTGAGGGAGCACACAGGACACTGTTATTGTTTATTCTGTTCTCTTTTCCTGTATCTCCCTCTATACGGGAGTTCAGAGTCAGTTCTCTCCCCTCTTCTCTCTGCTTCTCCAACACATGCGATGGGACATTATCTCTTGGCTTGTGGGGAAGAAAGGCCTTCTCCAGGCCTTGGTTGTCAAGCTAATTTCTAGCTATGCCCCTGTTGAGGCTTTGGAGGAGGGCTGCATTTCAGGCTTGGTAGGCCTGTCTTGGGGTGGGGTGCAATTTGGCCTGCTCCTGAGCCTGCTGAGGCTGAGTGCAGGTTCTGGAAGGTTTTGGCCTAGTAGACGTAGGTGGAGAACTGGACCTAATTTGTGTCTATGTTCCTTTTCCCTGAATATCTTTTGTATTTCTGTCTATATTTGTAAAATGGCATCCATATTTAGCCTACAATTCTGTGTGAGTGTCCTTTTGCCTTGGACAGTTCATGGAGAGGCTGAGGGAGCTGTCGTTGTTTAGCCTGGAGAAGAGGAGGCTCAGGGCTGACCTCATTGCTGTCTACAACTACCTGAAGGGAAACTGTAGCCAGGTGGGGGTTGGTCTCTTCTCCCAGGCAACCAGCAACAGAACAAGGGGACACAGTCTCAAGTTGTGCTGGGGGAGATCTAGGCTGGATGTTAGGAGGAAGTTGTTGCCAGAGAGAGTGATTGGCATTGGAATGGGCTGCCCAGGGAGGTGGTGGAGTCACCGTCCCTGGAGGTGTTCAAGAGGGGACTGGATGAGGCACTTAGTGCCATGGTCTATTTGACTGGCTAGGGCTGGGTGCTAGGTTGGACTGGATGATCTTGGAGGTCTCTTCCAACCTGGTTGATTCTATGATTCTATGGCTCAGAACCTGGACATGCAGATTGCTCTTTTTTTCCATTTCTTGCAGACAGCACAAGACTCAGAGGAGAAAACCATCATATTCCTCTGAGTCTCAGGGCAACAACTGTCTTTACGCAACAGAGGATCTTTTCTTCTTTCCAAGCTCATAGGACAATGAAACTACAAAGTACCATGGAAGCAGTGCAAGAGAGAGAGGAAGGAATTTACAATGTTTTTTTACACAGAGACCTTCTTCACCTTTATTGTTATTCTGTTTCTAAATTTTGTGAGAATACCCTAGGAAATTATGTGTCTATGTTAATGTTACATTAAGACAGATAAATCAAGGTCTCAAACGTCATGAAATGCAGAAGTTAGGCTGCAGGCTCAACCTTCCCTCAGCCTCATTCTTAAAATATGGTCTGCCTGCATGCTCTTATAAATTATTTCTCAAACCACAGAGAAGCCAGTATAACACAAACTGGAATTCTCTGCAAAGCTTTATAAATAGTAAATGCAGGACAGAAAATGCTCTGCAGCTGGACCATGTAAGGGAAGGAGTAATTTACTCACAAACACTTCTGTATGTTCTTCCTTGCATTTCAGTTTGGTATGGTCATCTGTCTTGATTGTGTTTCTACTATTATTTATGTAGGGAGACTTTGGATGTCACTGGTATTGTGGAGGTGCTGTCCTTCCCTGAGGTACAGATACTCATGTGCAAATGCTAGTATTCATATGTGAACACAAGCATTCACTTTTTCCTGCCAAGACTGCTGGCTACTGAAGATAAGCCTCTCTGGCCACTAAAGAAAGAAGTGGAAAACCTTGAAGGTAGAAAGGCTCTAATGTCTTCTGCTTCCTGGATATGCTTGACTAAACAACTGTCAGTAGTAACAGGGCAGACCTCTGTGCAAGGTTAGATTTGTCTATGATCCCACTTGCATCCATAATAAACATCAGTTGCTTGATGGCAGCCCTCCTCAGGTATGAGCAAAGAAGACAATACTGACCATCTGCCTTGTGTGTTGGGTTTGTGTCTGTCATAGTTCTGGTAATGAGGGAGGGGAATGCTGGCATGACCACTGTAAGAAGTTTCAAGAAGCTCCACAACTTTAAGTTGGACCTGCCTCTATGAAAACATTTAGGAGGGGACAACCTCTTGGGAGAGTTTCTGTTTTGGGACGTCTTTTGTGATGGAGGGGAATGGGATATGGAAGAGAAGACTATACAGACACTGAGGTTGGTGATGAAGGAGTAGGGGAGGCACAAGAAAGTAAGCACTCCCCTTTGGCCTGTGGTGAGATGGCAGGTGTGGTGGGCACAGGAACAAAGGAGGATTGGGGAGAATTGTGTTTATCATTGATCTATTCAACTGGTCAACTGATGATGGTTTTGTTTAAATTGATTTTCTTTCCCTGAGTAAAGTAATTTTTTTTGCCTGTAAGTGAGCCCTCTCTGTCCTGTGTCTAGATCCTTGAGCCTTTCGTTGTGTTTTCTGCTCCCCTTTCTGCTAGAGGGATGCAGTAGTGATTGAGCAGTTACGTGGCTGCTTCGTTGCAGGTTGGGTGCACTTAAACCAATATATTTTACTGCCTCTTCTTCGGGCACCAGTCACTCCATACAATGTCTTTCTTCTTCCTTCACTGAGTAAAGCCCTGAGTAAAGCAGAGGAGGTGTTTTATAAATGGAGCCATTTTATACACATGAAGACAGCATTTTCATACAAGGATGTCACATAGGACTTCATCTTCTGTCAGGATCCCAGCCCAGCATGGGTGCTGTTTCCCCCATGATCAGCCTCAAGCTGAGATGCTGGAAAACAGACTGCATGGCTGCTCATGTGTGAGTGCACAGTATCTTTTCCACGTGTGTAACAAAAACTGTGTGGAACTCTGAAGATATATTTTTCAGAACAGAATATTAACTGCTGGATGAATGGCAAAGAACCTGGAATGTGACCTGCCCCATGATGAGACTCTTATGCAAACAGTACTCTCCAGGCTCCTTTAGAAATGTGTGTCTCCTCCAACAAGAAGGAGAGAGATTTGGGATGTAACAATAGATATTGATCATAGAATCATAAAATCAACCAGGTTGGAAGAGACCTCCAAGATCATCCAGGCCAACCTAGCACCCAGCCCTAGCCAGTCATCTAGGCCATGGCACTAAATGCCTCATCCAGTCTTTTCTTGAACACCTCCAGGGACGGTGACTCCACCACCTCCCTGGGCAGCCCATTCCAATGCCAATCACTCTCTCTGTGAAGAACTTCCTCCTAACATCCAGCCTATACTTCCCCCCCCAGCACAGCTTGAGGCTATGCCAGCTTTTTCTATTGTTGGTTGCCTGGCAGAAGAGACCAACCCCTACCTGACTACAACCACCCTTCAGATTGTCATACACAGACTTTCTAAAGATTGCTTTTGGATTCTCATTGATCTATGATTAAACAGATTGTTTCAGAAAACCCACCTACTTTATCTTGTAGATGAATATTGAATAAAATGCCCAAGTATTATTACATTTTAGTCTTTTTCTCACAGGGTAAAAATGCTTCTTCCTTTAAATGGTAGACATCAGAGCCTCTATTGCGAGAATGTAGAATGCACAGAAGTGAAGTACTTTAATTTCCATCACTTTAATTTGAAACACTTGAGACCTGGTGATTCAAGAGGTAACTGCATTGTAAGGTTGTCACAAAATCTGCTTTGCAGTGCAGCATTTAAAGGGAGATGATATGGAAGACACCAGAGGACATGATTCCTCCTTTAGCACTGATCCACTGACACAAAGCCTTGCTGTAGTGGTTTGGGTGTTGCCCATCTCCCCACACTTTGAAAATCACCCAGACTAGACTCAGCCGGCTCTGGAAATATGAATGATGCCTATATTCACAGCTAGCACAATATACAAGCAGATATTTACAGTATATACAGTTATAGACAGAAATATACAAGGTAAAAGGGAATACAGAAACACAACAGCCCTCCCAGATACTTGAGTCCCCAGGAGGGGCTCCCAACTGCCCCTTCACCTTTCCCCAGTCCCAAGGAAGAATGGAGGTTCAGCCAGGGGGTTAGGAAGCAAAGTGGATTAGTCCAAAATGGAGGGTGAGGTTAGAGAGTAAGATGCAGCTCAGCCAGCAGCCCAAGTGAGAGACTCCCTTATCTATGTTTTGCTTTTCTTCTTATACATCTCATCAAGCCTATGAGGGAAGTAGACATCACCACTGTTTTCACAGTCTGTAATCTAGTTCTTCTCACCAAAACATTCTAGCTAGCTTCAAACTAGCACACTGGAGAAATAGTGGTCTGCAAGTCCTTCTCTTTCCCTCCACATGAGAGCTCCACATCTGTGGTTTCACCATGGCACGATTCCTGGCTAGCACCTGGGGCAGTCCACTCATGGTGGCACTGCACCTTGGCAGAAAGTGGCCTTATTTCTGAAACACAGTCAAAAAGAGGAACAGATTACATGCTCATAGCAATCAGACCTGGTTTGTGTACTACCAGCCTTCCCCAGATCATTGTCCATGAAGCTGTTAGGAGAAAAATATTATTTGAACAGGCTGTAATTTTATTTCTCAGTATGTGAAGGAATATAGTTCCATGATACTGTGAATATACACCATTTAAATATGAATGCAGCACTTCAGAAAAAAAAATTATCTGGTCAGGGTTATTACCCTGGATAACATCTACGAGATTTATCAGACTCCCGACACCAATGTTCATCACACAAGTAAGCACGGTATTATTATATCTGTGACGGAGCACTCTTGAAAATGTGATAGCTTTCTGTCAAATACATATCTGTGGGCAGAAAGAGAAATTTTACAACTGTACCATTGCACAGTTGCCTCTTAAATTATTTCAACTTTAGCTGAAGATGTGGTGCATACTGCTTTAGAACAAGTACCTTCTGCAAGCCCATTTTTGAGTGCTCTCATGTTACACTTTGTGGAACTATTTTGACATACTGAGGATAAGGCTGTGTACTTGGCCTGAGAATACGTTACATGTGAAACTTTGCTCTAAGGGACATGTTTTTCATTTTGCATTTTTATTTGAGATTAAGATGAATTTTAAAAAAAGTTCAGCTGTTGGGGGGAGGCCACAGAGCCTGTTCCAGCACAGCAGCAGTGTCTCCCTTTGGACCAGCACAGTGAGAGTGAGTGAATCATAGAATCATAGAATAAACCAGGTTAGAAAAGATCTCCAAGATCATCCAGTCCAACCTAGCACCCAGCCCTATCCAGTCAACTAGACCATGGCACTAAGTGCCTCATCCAGGCTTTTCTTAAACACCTCCAGGGACGGTGACTCCCCCACCTCCCTGGGCAGCCCATCCCAATGGTAAATCACTCTCTCTGGCAAGAACTTCCTCCTAACATCCAGCCTAGACTTCCCCTGGCACAACTAGAGACTGTGTCCCCTTGTTCTCTTGCTGGTTGCCTGGCAGAAGATTGCTGGTTGCCTGGGAGAAGAACAAGTAGACCCTAGTCCACCACCATCATAAATCTGTGAAATGAATGGAAGCCTATGTGTTGCAAGAGGAAATGATGCTTTACCACAGAAATGAAGTGTCACAAATTACTTCCTGTTCCTGCTGTGTTCACTGGGGACAACCTCTTCCTTGAGGATCAGTGTTTCAGGTACTTCTACTACGGTTCTCATTTTGAGCATTATCCTCAGATTTAGCTTAATGTGAACAATTCCCTGGCAAGCCAATTGCCATAAACCTGTTCATACATCATAATACTATCTTTAAGTTCCCTTCCATTAAATGCAATTCTTTGCATCTTAAATTATTTTAGACAGTTCCCTTTAACTAGAATTAATATTTACATTATGATATATTGCAAATGACAGCCGTTGGAGCAACATTTTCCCCCAAGAACTATATTCTTTACCAGCTAACTAACCTCATAATTTTTGAGAATTATTGTCTAATGTTATTTCCAATCAAAATAAATATGTTCAGTTTTCCTATAGGCAGTGGCATTAAATAACAGTTATACAGCAGACTCCTGTTCCCACTAAAACTGGTGGCAAAACTCCTACTGACTTCATGGGAGTAGGATTTAGATCGTGCTTAATTCACTTTAACATTCATAGAAATTATGGATTGACCTCTAAAAGTAAGGAAAGTTTGGCCACATAACCCTCCAAAGACTTAGATGTTTACAACATATCTATTGCTGCTACTCATACATTATTCCATCTACTTTCAGGCTCCCCTTCATATAGTTTCACTGACTGCACGGAAATGTTTGTGAATATAGTGAAAACAACTGAAACCATTATGCTTATTTTTAGGAGCAATTGCAATCAGCAGGAAGGGACAGTTCGCCTGCTCCCCTTTCTCCCGGCCAATCCTTGGAAGGTTAACTGCAAAGTAAAATCCAGAGAGGGTGTTATGTAAAACTTTCTTATTGTTCCTCTAGACACAGAGGTGTCTAAGTTACCTATCATCTTAACATCCCATCTTTTTTTTTTCCCTGAGATTGCTGTTGGTTGCAGCTGTGCGTAAAGATTTCCATTCTTAGGTCTGTCATTTCTCACTTTAAGGAATCAGCTCTATGAGAAGCTCTTTTAGGGAGAGGAGTCCTGCACTAAGGCAGTATGTAAATCCTCATCCACACTTAGAGAGTGAAGAACTTCTCCATGCAATTCCTCCATGCAAATG
Organism: Tricholaema leucomelas; assembly: GCA_013400475.1. Lineage (NCBI taxonomy): Eukaryota > Metazoa > Chordata > Aves > Piciformes > Lybiidae > Tricholaema lacrymosa > Tricholaema leucomelas. The sequence goes on from WAAF01010716.1 coordinate 57,580, forward strand.
TTTTCCAAGAAATAGACTTCCTTCAGGAGAGTGCCTGCAGATTAATCCTTACAGCAGCTTGTAAAGGACTGTGTTAGTCAACAGGAGCAAAAAGTTTCAGGAGACTAACCTTTAAGAATATGTAAACTATCCCATTGCTTCAGAAATCCCAAGAGACAACATGCCTCCACTGCATGAGTCCCTCCCTATATTTTCAGGCTTCAAGGAAAGGGATGGATATTTGTTGCAGGCCCAAACCAACAGCAAATATCAATATTTCATGCCTAACTCAGCTGCTCTACTTAAAGTATTGATCTGCCCTTGTCTTCCTATTCCTATTCCTGTGCACTGAGGGAGGACAAATAAGCAGGTTCACAGCATTTATTTACATCAGCTCATGTCAACAGCAGTCCCAGGGGCACAATATGAATTCTTACTTCTTCCCTTTCCTTTGCAGGGGTGTAAAATGCAAGTCACAGCCTAGCCTGCCACACTCTGATCAATGTTTATTAATAAAATATGTGAATGTAGAAATCTGGAAATGTTAGTGGAAAAGGGCACATTGGATGCAGCTCACCTGCAGTCCTGCAGGTCACAGTGCTTCCACCCAGCTGGGGAAGAGTCCACAACTTCCCTCTTTCGCCACAACTACATTCCACCCTGGATGGCAACACAATTACAAAAGGGGTACAATGTTTTGTTCCACCATGCATATGTGTTCCTCTGTGACCTGACCTAGATTATGGTCCTGCTCTGGCAGGGAGGTTGGACTCGCTGATCTCTTTGGGTCCCTTCCAAACCCTGACATCCTGTGATCCTGTGTGATGTTGAGGTGCTGGAGCGTGTTCACAGAAGGGCAACAAGGCTGGTGAAGGGCCTGGAACACAAACCCTATGAGGAGAGGCTGAGGGAGCTGGGGTTGTTTAGCCTGGAGAAGAGGAGGCTCAGGGGGGACCTCATTGCTGNTATTCTATCCTGTGACCACTTACAGAAATAATGTTAGGAAACCAGAAGAGAAATTCAGATATTTATTATTTATTTATTTATTTATTTATTAAGATTTGGAGTAGTTAATAATATTACTTTACTGTCTTAGAATCTGATTTTTTTTACTACAACTCAGCAAACTGCAATATATGTTTTTTTAATGTCAGAAATTCCTTCTCTATCCAGACTGGACTCGATGATATTAAGGTCTTCTCCAACCAGGTAATTCTGTCATAAAGAATAATGCTAATAGCTTTTCTGTAACAGCAGGAAAAAAAACACCCGAGGCAACAAAATCCTATGAAAAGATGTTTTCCTCACCAAATTCTATAAAATATTGATAGCTCAGTGGATTTCTGTTCTTTTTCAGTAGATGTTTAGAGAAAATGAGGGATAGGGCTATTTTTGTTATTTTCAGATGCAGCTTTTTCTTATAGTGCTAGAAATCTTTCACAGTACACCAGATAGAGTACTTACTCTTAAAAATGCAGTGGTTTTGTAACTAAATAATACTCCTCCTCTGGCCAAAAAATTCACTGGAGGGATTGTATTCAGTCATGATAAGTAAGATTAGAGACAAAAATTACCCCCTTTAATGAGTAATTAATGAGTGTACTAGTTCTGCTCCGCAATTATTAGAAGTAAGTGCAAAGGAAGATGCACAGAGCAGAAATTAGATAATAACAAAACTCTGTACACTATAATTATGTGTATCATAACAATTCAAAACTCAGGGGAAAAAAATGTCAGCTCTTTATATAGGAAACAAATAACCAAAACAACAAAAGCCAAACCTCAAAACACTTATAAGGAATAGTTTAATTTTATAGTTAAAAGCTATTTTATTTAATGTTCCACAGTATCCATAATCTACCAGAACACTTACAACAGGAACTGGTTGTGTTATCACAGGATCATCTGAGTTTTGCAGAACACCAGATCCTCAGGATACCAGTGTGACTATAACTGCTTTGAAACATCACTTTAGTTTTACCTTTTGTGATCTTCTTAATTTTTAATGACAAGAGGGAAATTAAGTAGCTTTTAAAACTGTCAGCTACAGCAACAGGTTTAGAGACTCATCATAAAGTGCAAATAGAGTGACTAACAGGGGAGCCAGGATTAACCTTGGTGATACAGCAGATGCTTCCAAAGACATTGCTTTCTTTCAGTTTAGGACACATAAATTCATTTAGAAAGGATTTCCCACTCTTCTCAATTACTGAAGCATCTTGAATGTCAGTAGAGCTCTACACATACACATTTTTGAGTCTTTGTACTACTTTTCCTTTTACCATGAAACCAACACTTCTTCGTTAACTGAGTGTAAAAAGATTCTCTACTTTTTCTGAGTCAGAAAATAGCCCCAAATAGAAGTCCAAAAGAACTTTTCCCTTAGTCTCAACATGCAGTACCCATGCAATTCACATCTTAACTGTATTTATTAGGCTTCAGTCACTATTTCTATGGATAACAACCCCTTAGTGTGCTTATTCAATGATTTACGTCCTCTTCTACAGTTATCTCTCCATTTTTGTAGTGGGATGTGGTAACTGACATCTCCCACAGTGGGAGATCAGTTATCACTGAGCCTTGTGAGAATCATTTCATTAATTACTACTGTAAAAATTGTGTAATAGGTATACCACATTTTACTATTTAAAAAGACTAGAAATGCAACATCCATCCTAGCTTTTCTACTTTCAGGAAACTCCGCCTGTAAATTTACTTGCAAATTGCAGTAAGATATTTCCCTGGAAAGCCACAGATTTTGGAAGCTGCAAACAGTCTGTGGTATGCTGATCCACAGAGAATCTTACACAGAACAATTTCACTGTGTCTGCACTTAAAATGGTTCCTATCCCTTCCCTTCAGATTGCATTCATTTAGATGAAATGACCAGAATGAGGTTTGACCAAACAGGGGAGTCCCAAAGACTGCATCAGTCAGCTAAGCTCTATTAAGTCAATGAGCCAGTTTTATCCTGACTCAGACACTGGCCCCTAATCTCTACAAAAGAATTCATCTGCACATTTGGTACAATAAAACCCAACAAAGCTGTGAAATTTCCACTTCAAAGTTGGATAGGTCTGGGGAGTTTGGTCATGGATGGAAGCAGCCCTGATTTCGGTGGCAGCAGGGGAAGTAAGAATCCCTTCTGATGCTGCCGCTGGACATTATCACATGAAAGGCATAGTGCGATGCCCTAGGAAGTATAAATCTGGGGGGGAAGTGTCTCTTTTTAACCCTGCTGGAGCCAGGCCTCTATGTATGTAAGCAAACATGCAGCTGAGTGCCAGGTACCAGCTAAGCCATTCACCAAATACAAGCTTTCACATATCTGTTTATGTGTGCAGTGCACTTAAAGATCAGCATGGATAATCTCCATTTGGCATCACCTGGAAATTTCTCTTAACCAAGTTGCTTAATCTGTATGTCATTCCTTGATGTGATGGTTTGGGTGTTCCCCACCCCCCCATACACACTTTAGAAAATCACCCAGACTAGACTCAGACAGCTCTGAGAATTGAATGAAGCTTATATTTGCAGCTAGCACAATATACAAGCAGATATTTCCAGTATATACAGTTATAGACAGAAACAGACAAGGTAAAAGGTAATACAGAAACACAACTCCCCTCCCAGAAACCTGAGTCCCCAGGAGGTGCTCTCAAACAACCCCTTCACCTTCCCCCTACCCCTCTCAACCTTACCCCAGTCCCAAGGAAGAATGGAGATTAGGCGAGGGGGGTTAGGAAGCAAAGTGGATTAGTCAAAGAGGCTAGAGAGAGACACAGCTCAGCCAGTTCCCCAGCAGAAGTGAGAGTGGTTATCTATGTTTTTATTTCTTGTTCTTATACATCTCAGCAAGCCTATGAGCGAAGTAGACATCACCATTGTTTTCCTTTCACAGCCTGAAATCTACTTCTTCTCACCAAAACATTCTAGCTAGCTTCAAACTAGCACACTTGAACTAAAGAGAAAAGTTAACTTCCATAAAGGTGCCTCTCAGCTCACTTCAATACATCCACTCTTTATAGGTATGCCTTGGGAACTTTTGTAGTTGGCATTTCCGACATCACTCCTACATCTGATGAAAGTGCTTTTACTGTCCCGACTCTAAAAGGAGATATGAACAATTGCAAGCCTTCTTCATCTAATCATGGAATCATAGAACACTTTGAGTTGGAAAGGACATTTAAATGGCATCTAGCCCAATCCCCCTGTAGCAAGCAGGTACACCTTCTACTAGATCAGGTTGCTCAGAGCCCTATACAACTTGACCTTGAAAATTCCAAGGGGTAGGCCCATCCGTGTCTGTTACTACCTGTTTTTTGTTCAGGTTTGTAAAATTTATTTTCAGTATTTTGCCTCTGTCATGTTTCCCTCATTTCTCCCTTTTCTCATTCCTTCAGTCAAAGAGAAATTGCTAATGACATTGCCTATTGCAATGAAACAAAGAAACAAAAGTCTTGACCAAAAAAAAGTTACTTATTCATTAACGTGTTCTTATTTACATCAAGTTTGATTTAAAACCATGTGCATTTTGTGTTGTGCCACTGCAAATGACGACACAGACAGAGAGCACACAGTGGGCTCTAAAACTAGGGATCCATGAGCACTGTTACCCGGGAGACCGTTGTACCGCAGGGAAGTTAGAGGAAATGGCTGTAAGGCAAATCTCACCTTGAGCTAATGATCCAACACACAAGAGATTTAAAACCAGAAAGCTACAGAGAAAACAGAAAACTACAGAGAAATAGGTGACTATGCATCAGTCAAAATGTGGTTTAAAACCCAAAGAGAAAAGGCCACTGTGAGTCAATGCCAAAGGTGGCTGTTTCCTCACGTCCAAGAAACACTATAGAAGTGGTGAACTAAGAAGAGAGGTTTCATGGGAGGAGATGGGAAATTGTGACTGAGTTGGGCTCCTCCACTGGGTCAAGACTAGATGTAACAGTGGATGTAACTAGATGTAACTGTGGATTCCCACATCCACATCTGGCTTTAGATCCAAAGCAGGCAGCATCATTAGAGGGATGACCATCAGTATGTGGTGGCCCAGCAGTCTAACTGCTGGGGAATACCTACTTAGGCAAACCACAACCTGTCCAAGACCAGGCAGGCTGGTGGCATCTCACTTCTTCATTTTGACCTGTATTGCTCTGATAATTTAATTTACTTCTTTACCCATCAAATTAAGTAAAAATTGAATAAGTCCTTCCTCTTTGTGTTTCTGTTGAGAAAGTGTGTACTTTCTCATAGGATCATAGGATGTTAGGGGTTGGAAGGGACCCAAAGAGATTATCCAGTCCAACCCCCCTGCCAGAGCAGGACAATTCTAACACAGATCACAGAGGAACACATCCAGACAGGCCTTGAAAGTCTCCAGAGAAGGAGACTCATGTCTTTTACACCGATGATTTTATTCTCTTGGGAACATTTCTATTCTCAGAAATTATATAGAAATTATCTAAAGAAAACCTCTTTCTCTTTCTTGAATATTTTCTCTTCAAATTATTTTGCTGTTTCTCACTTTTACCTTCTTTTTCTTTATTTACTCTGAATAATATATAAATATCTCAGCATATTTTCTTGTACTTTGGTCTCTCATGCTCACTTCCACAACAGACGACAATTCCAAGAACTATGGATTAGGGGCCCTGACTCTCCTATCTTTTTCTTATGTGTCCAGAGTTGCAATACTTTTTCTTCCTCTTCACAACTCTCTGTTTTTCATTTGATTTTTTTTTTCTCTTAGCTTTTCACTTGATTTTTCTCTTTGCTTTTTGTTGTTCTTTATCTCTTACACTTTCTTGCTCCGACAATCCTTGATCATGTGTCTCTTTCACTTTGTGTGTCACTTTATTTTTGCATTTGTGTTGAACTTAGAGGATAAATTCAATGTTGCCCTCCCAGATGCCCTTCAAATGCTTTTTTGACATGCATTGCCTTTGACTGCTTTTCATCCAACTATGCAATCCTACCCTACATCTCTTACTAAATCTAGTAATTGTCATTTCCACAAACTTTCCCTTACCCTCTTCACCTTCATTCTCTGTCCTCTCTTCACAACACTTTGCCTTTGTGTTTCAGTTACCAAAGCCACTAGTTTTAATGCCGATTTTGAATATCTCTATACTTTATACTTTAACCAGCTAGGTTTGATGTGAAAAATCTTTTTCACTGTTACTGAAATATAAATAAAATTCAAACAAAGGTATCTTGTGAATTCCCTTCTTAGAGGTGCATTAGGCATATAGAGTTTGACACAAAAATAAGTGCTATTTTGATATATCCTTTAATTTCATTATGAAAAAGGGTGTTTCAATCATTTAGGTTTACAGGATTATTAATGAGGAAAAATAGAGGAGAAATAGGATATTTGTTCAACTTTGGCCTTTATTGAACAAAGCTCTAAAGATTTCCCTGGGATTTTCAGCCTCAAGATTCAATTAAAAGTTAATATTTATTAACTGAAGCCCCAGTAGAAGTCACAGACTCTTCATCTTTGCCCCTGTGTTACTTTAATATATATTCTGAGAGGAATCTACTGTCTTCAGCCTGGCAGAAAATGTGACTAGCCCAGCCAGTGGTGCTATGACCTTGTTAATCATAGAATCAACCAGGACGGAAGAGACCTCCAAGATCATCCAATCCAACCTAGCACCCAGCCCTCAGTCAACTAGACCATAGCACTGAGTGCCTCATCCAGGCTTTTCTTCAACACCCTCAGGGACGGTGACTCCACCACCTCCCTGGGCAGCCCATTCCAATGCCAATCACTCTCTCTGGCAAGAACTTCCTCTTAACATCCAGCCTAGACTTCCCCCGGCACAACTTGAGACTGTGTCCCCTTGTTCTGTTGCTGGTTGCCTGGCAGAAGAGACTGACACCCACCTGGCTACAACTTCCCTTCAGGTAGTTGTAGATAGTAATGAGATCACCTCTGAGCCTCCTCTTCTCCAGGCTGCACACCCCCAGCTCCCTCAGCCTCTCCTCTTAGGGTTTGTGTTCCAGGCTTTTCATCAGCTTCATTGCCCTATGAAGCTTATATTTACAGCTAGCACAATATACAAGCAGATATTTACATTATATACAGTTATAGACAGAAATAGACAAGGTAAAAGGTAATACAGAAACACAACAGCCCTCCCAGAAACCTGAGTCCCCAGGAGGTGCTCCCAACCACCCTTTCACCTTCCCCCTACCCCTCTCAACTTTACTCCAGTCCCAAGGAAGAATGGAGGTCTGTCTAGGGGGTTAGGAAGCAAAGTGGGTTAATCAGAGAAATAGAGGGTGAGGTTAGAGAGAGAGATGCAGCTCAGAGCTCCCCAGCAGGAGTAGTTGTGCCTTATGTATATTTTGATTCTTGTTTTTAATACATCTCAGCAAGCCTGAGAGGGAAATAGATATCACCATTATTTTCCTTTCACAGCCTGTAATCTAGTCCTTCTCACCAAAACATTCTAGCTAGGCTCAAACTAGCAGATATTTGTATATTGTGAAATATCAGCATACATTTTTAGATGCTTTACATGCTGATATTTAGCTTCAAGAGAGGTGAATAAAGGAACCTAAAATGAATGTTAAAGTTTACATTTTAACACCATCATAATTTTTAGATTATAATAAATGTATGCTTTAAAAAGATGTCATCTTATTTTCTCTGGGTTATTATATGTTAAACCAAGATGAGAATTCAGCACACTGATTCTGTTTAAAGTCCATGCAATGCGAATAGGGAGAAATCTCTGATGGCTCAAAACTTATACTACAAAGGTTTTACCAGAGGGATTTCAGCATTCAGTGTTAGGAAAAGAGCCTGGTGAAAACTCATGTCAAGTTAGAAAGAACCTTTCCCACAGGATATCAGTTTTCTGTCGTAATTGCCTTGTGATTTTTCAGAAGTCAGTACGTGCTCTAAATTTTGGTTCTGTGAATGACTTCTTGTCTATTCTGGTTTTGCTGGCTCCATTTTTTGTGCTCCCCTAACCTTCCTGGGCAAACTGTGTGAAAGATAACTTAGGCTGGCAGCTATCTTTTACTCCACCCAATACATTTCTCAAGTTCTGTTATCCTGTCCTTGACACTCTACATGAAAATTTTAATGATTAGGCTTGCCTCCATGATTTGAATTTAGAAAGGGGTTGCTGAGATTCCAGAAAGCAGGACATCTACCTGCACAAAATTGGTCTACAATGCTAGTGCTCTTCCAAGGATGCTTAAGAGCCACAAGAAACCATAATTAGTGACAGGAAACAGGGAAAGGGGGGGAAAAAGACATCAAGATGGACATTTGGTCCTGATTCCCACCTCTTCAAAAAATAACTTTTAGGCAAAACCTGTAAACTGAGTGGTAATCCTTTTGTGTTCTGCTAGATCATGCACTCTGGGAAACACAACGCTTGTGTGATTTCCCTTTATGTGTAAACAAACTCCATCTTCTGCTGCTGTTTGCACTTAAATTTAAAAAGATACTTAGCAGTTCATAAACCAGGAAATTTGTCCATTAGTTCCTTACTGTTATAATAATGCTATCTCATGAGGTATGAAATTATTTCTGCAGTAGCCAAACCATAAGTACAGGAAAAATGGTGTACATACAGTGACAACAAGCAATTATCAGAAAGAGGAAAGTTGAAGAGTTTTTCCATTCTCTGAGTGTGACATCTGCCAGTTTGGAAGAAACAGGTTTCTGAAGCTTTGACATATCACAGGTGTGCTACTTTGAGCCTAGCTGAGACGTTTTGGTGAGAAGAATTGGATTATAGGCTGTGAAAAAGAAACAATGGTGATGCCTACTTCACTCATAGGCTTGCTGGGAGTGAACACAAACATAGAGTCTTGCTTTGGGGCTGCATTTTTCTCTCTAACTTGCTGCCTGACTAATCCTTCTGCTTCCTAACCCCCCTGGCCAACCCTCCAAACTCACCTTGAATGTGAGGCAAAGTCTGGGGTAAGGTAGAGGGGTGGGAAGAAGGTGGAAGGGTGGTTGAAAGTGCCTCCCGGGGACTCTGGTTTCTGGGAGGGCTGTTGCGTTTCTGTATTACCTTTTTAACTTGTATGTTTCTGTATGTATTGTAAATACCTGCTTGTATATTGTGCTAAGCTGTAAATATAAAGCTTCATTCAATTTCCAGCAGCTGAATGTAGTCTGGGTGATTTTACTTAAGTGTGGGGGGGCAGGGAACACCCAAAGCATCACAACAGGGCACTTTTTTCTATCTGAATTAGAGCAATTCCAGTCCAAGCTGTTCTGCATTCAAGTTCCTTCCACTGAAGGCTACATCTGTAATTCCAGGACTGCAGGTCATGTTGTTTTATTTCTACCTTCACACAGTATTTGGAGGCTTGTGACCAGGCTCCTCATCTTAGCATATCATAGTATTTTTATTAATTGACTAGGCAGACAAAACAAACAAACAAAAAAATTAGGCAGCTCTCATTCAACATAACTTTTTCTGCTTCCTATGACGGAGCCAAACTGTCCCACATCTAATGGAAAGTCTGGAAAAGAATATGAAACAGCTCATAAATGACAATTACTGTCTCATGCTCCAGATTGCTGCTCTTTGGCTTGCAATATTTTATCCATCTCAAGAAAAAAAGCATGATTAAAAAATAAGGCAAAGTATTCCTCTCAGGTAAAAATCTCAAAAACAATTATGATCTGAGTCATGGTTTAGGCAGAGAAATATAACAGGGAAGGGTCACTCTACACTTATGGTCATTGGCAAAACAGGCTCTACTTGGAGAAAAAAGAATCAGTTTATTTTGTTACCAATCAAATCAGAGTAGAATAATGAGAAACACAACCAAGTCTCAAAAATACTTCCCTCCTTCCCCTCCTTTCTTCCTGGGCTCAACTTTACTTCCCGTTTCTCTAACTCCTGTGTCAGCGGCAGAGTGGGATGGGGAATGGGAGCTGTAATCAGTTTGTTACATGTTGTTTCCACTGCTCTTTCCTCCTCAGATGGAGAACTATAGAATTGTAGCATGGTTTGAGTTGGAAGGGACCTCCAAAGGTCATCTAGTCCAAGCCCCTTGTCGTGAACAGGGACATCTTCCATTAGATCTTGTTGCACATATCTTCATCAAGCTGACCTTTAACATCTCCAAGCATAGTGCCTGAACTACCTCCATGGGCAACCTGTTCTAGTGTTCCACTATGCCCGTGGCAAAGAACTTCCTCCTAACATCCAACCTAAATCTACTCTTCCCTTATTTAAAACCATTGTCCCTTGTCCTACCACTACAGGCCATTGTAAACAGAACCTTTCCAGCATTCTTTTAGGCCTCTCATTGTAAACAGACCTTTTCCAGCATTCTTTTAGGCCTCTTTTAGGTACTGGAAGGCCTCTATCAGGTCTCCCCAGAGTCTACTATTCTCCAGGGTGAACAACTCTAGCACTGTCAGCCTGTCCTCATATGAGAGGTGTTCCAGCCCCCTGATCATTTTTATGACACCCCCTCTGGAACTGCTCCAGCAGAACACGGTCCTCCAGGTGAGGTCTACCAGAGCAGAGTGTCAGAATCACCTCTCTGGATCTGCTGGCCACTCTTCTTTTGACACAGCCTAGGGTGTGACAGGCCTTAGGGCCTGCAAGCACACAGTCTGCTCATGTCCAGCTTCTCATCCACCAGAACTCTTAAGTGTTTTTCCACAGGGCTGCTTTCCATCACATTCTTCCCCTGCTCCAGTGCAGGGTCCATATCACAAGAGAACTTCTCCAATGTGAGTCCTTCCCATAGGCTTCATTTCTTCATGAACTGCTCCAGCCTGGATCCCTTAGGAGGAGCATAATCTCCACAATCCGCAAGGAGACAACCTGCCATGTCACCATGGGCTGCAGGTAATACTTCCACTTCTTGCTTAGGCAAAGCCCTATGTCTTTTTGTTGTCTTTCCTTCCAATAAACACCCTTCTTGACATGAGATCACATATAATACCAAGAACACACTTGAAACTTCTTCATCAGGAAGTCCATTAATGGAGTTTAAGTATATTTGAATGGCTTTCCATCAGTGGACCATCTGTCACAATTCTTTTTAGTCTTTTTAGTGGTTTAAGTTCTCATTGTTTCCAATACGAAATAATAGTTCCACTCAGTAGACATGTACTACAGAGACAGATGCCATCTGAGAAGCAGTACACCATTCTCCAAATCTGTATTGTCTCTGAAACAAAAATCCAACTTTCAGTTCATGTAAACTTAGTCTTGAAAGAGCCGAGTGAAAACCTTAAATACTCCTGGCTTCAGTTCAGCATGTTTAACTCTGATGCCACTCATCCTGTCAATCCCCTTCTCATCATGTATTCAGAAAGTTATTTAAGCACAATCTTATCTATCTTTAATCACATTGTTTTGATGGATTTGGGGTGTAATATCCCAGCAGGTTCTAAAAATGTTCAAGTACTTGCATGCTTTGCTGAATGAGGTGACAGAAACAAGACATACAGGCCTTGAAAGGATGTATACTACTCATGTGGCAAAAAATGTCAAGCAAGAGTTAACTTTTACTGCTATTCATTCTTATTCCTACAGGTATAGAAGTATTTGGAATACCAAATTTAATGCCTTGGGATTTACCACAACCAGATGCCAGTCCTGAATGTTACAGCAATAGAACAAGAGGACACAGTCTCAAGTTGTGCTGGGGGAAGTCTAGGCTGAATGTTAGGAGGAAGTTGTTGCCAGAGAGAGTGATTGGCATTGGAATGGGCTGCCCAGGGAGGTGGTGGAGTCACTGTCCCTGGAGGTGTTGAAGAAAAGATTGGATGAGGCACTTAGTGCCATGGTCTAGTTGACTGGCTAGGGCTGGGTGCTAGTTTGGACTGGATGATCTTGGAGGTCTCTTCCAACCTGGTTGATTCTATGATTCTATGAAATGGAACTTGAGGTTTCTATCAGCAAACAGTTGATATTGTGTCCATCTCTAGCTGACAGATCATAAATGCACCTCAAGCCTACTAAATGCACTGAGATCTTACATGACCTGAGTCTCAGAATAATTGAAAGCATTTCATTTTTTTTAACCACCAGTTTACTTAAGTCCAAATACATGATGCTATAATACAATCTGATGATTATGCAGCCACTCATATCATTCAACTATTGACTTCACTCTAGTGAGTCTTAACTATCCTAACTCTCCAGCAATCATCATGGATTTCCAACTTGAAGTCAAACAGAGAAATCATTTTGTAAGACAGCATGAAAGTGCCTAATTTGTTTTTATTACACAACGTATTTTTAAATCCTGAAAATAGGAAACTCAACACACAATTTCATTTTCTTTGTAGCTGTTTATTTGAAGAGAGATGCCTATCTTTATCTGTTCTGTGCAGACTACTACAAGTGGCTATGCTTCTGCACAGCGTGAACAAGAGGGTTTGCCTTTGCAGGTGCAGTTGATCAAAAAAAGGGAAGATATAATTTTGCAAAGATTGGCTTTGTCATTTATTTTCAAGCTACTTGTTCATATTTGTGAAATGACATTGAGTTATTGAGACTCCTAATCTTCAGTGCCATACATCAATAGCATCCTAGGAACTGATGAGCAGAGACGACCTGTCCGTTATCCTGCCTTTTGCTGCCATAACTTATACAAATGCCTTACAGAAGGGCCCACTTCAAGAGGGAAATCACTGTATCCAAGACAACAGAAGCACATTTGCAGGTCTGGTTCTGGGAGTGTAAATCATACAGCATCAATATCTCGAGTGCAACAGGCACCATCTCAGTAAGATTCACTGTGATCTAACTATGCTTTCTAGACATTATGACAGGACTATCAAGTGCTAAACACTTCAGTGCTGTGAGCTCTGAGCATTTCTATACTAGTAAACCACAGCAAAGAAAAGGATGCAGGTTGCACACTCAGAATACACGTCTGTGTTTTCCACGCTTTGTGAAGCACTATAGCATAGAGGTCTCTTCCAACCTGGTTAATGCTATGATTCTATGATTCTATATGACAATGTTTTCTTGCTTTTACATTGAATTAGAGGACAATGATTTTCCTAATGACTGCTGCTAGAAACTGTGTGGCCAGTTGATCAGATATATAAAAAGTGGATGAGGATTTCAGTCCATAAAGGTACATTTTAAGGATCTGAATTTTTATTGCAGACAAATGAAAACTGCCATATCATTCGGATTTGCAAATATAAAACATTTGTGTGTAACTAAAACATAACTTTCCAATTGTAAAAGTAAAAAATTCTGGCACATAAGCTTTTCCCAAACACTTTTATAATGCAGTAACAACAGCAGGGCAGGAAGAATTTGATTACTGGAATCAGATATTTAGCCCAAAGCCTGCCTCAGTGAAACTTTATTTCAGGAACTGAAGCATCATTTTTCCAAGTACTGTAATTTTATGGTGTAGTAAACATTCACATTGTAAATATGATTTCTGGAAAAAGCTGAAAAAGAAGGTTGAGCAGTGAGAAAATTTATGTTTAGGAGATTTTTTTTTTGGTAGTCAAAAACAGACCTGATCCAGAGTTGATTAATCACTATTCAAACCCTCTTCCAGCTCTTTATCACTGTTTTAAGCCTACACCAAGCAACGAATGCTGGATAGCTGATTATTAAAAAAATCTTATTTTTCCACATCAGCTGTAAAACAGTTTTAATGTATTTCTTCTATTTGCTTATACAGACAGTTTTTATTATTGCCATTGTGGAAGGAAAGTAGTTTATCTATGAGTACAGATGTAGTCATTGAAGAGACGGCCAACCAGAAAATAACTGCTTACCAAAGTGCTTTCTTTCATTTGTTCTCTTTCAAATAATTCCTCTCTGGGTTTACAGTGGAATCATAAATTACTGCTGGGACTACATGACAAAAAATCCAGTATTGCATCACCTACTAATTGTTGGCTATTTTGTGGGTTGCATTTCTCTGTTGAGGGTTTTTTTGTTTGGTTTGGGTTTTTCGCTTGTTTGTAGATTGGGTTTTTTGGTGGTGGTTGGTGAGGTTTGGTTTTTTGGTTGGTCGGTTGGTTTGTTTGGGGGGGTTTAAGAACTAGGTTATTCTAAGCCTTTCCTTTTCTTTTACTCACTCAAAAATTGTGATCTTGATGCTCCAGTTCTGGGCTCTTCAATTCAAGAGAGATGTTGAAGTGCTGAAACGTGTCCAGAGAAGGGCAACAAGGCTGGTGAGGGGCCTGGAACACAAACCCTATGAGGAGAGGCTGAGGGAGCTGGGGGTGTTTAGCCTGGAGAAGAGGAGGCTCAGGGCAGACCTCATTGCTGTCTACAACTGCCTGAAGGGAGGTTGTAGCCAGGTGGGGGTTAGTCTCTTCTGCCAGGCAACCAACAAGAGAACAAGGGGACACAGTCTCAAGTCGTGCTGGGGGAAGTCTAGGCTGGATGTTAGGAGGAAGTTCTTGCCAGAGAGAGTGATTGGCATTGGAATGGGCTGCCCAGGGAGGTGGTGGAGTCACTGTCCCTGGAGGTGTTCAGGAAGAGACTGGCTGAGGCACTTAGTGCCATGGTCTAGTTGACTGGCTAGGGCTGGGTGCTAGGTTGGCCTGGATGATCTTGGAGGTCTCTTCCAACCTGGTTGATTCTATGATTCTATTCTATTCTATTCTATTCTATTCTATTCTATTCTATTCTGTGAACAACCCAGTGATGTGTACTCATGCTGGAAATGTGCAGCTTAGCTTTTCTTATCTGCTTTACAGCTTTCTTTTCTATTACCTGCTAGAACAGGGACAACTGGCACAATACAATTAAGACTCCTACTAATCTGTTTGTTCGTCCAAGCTATCTGCTAAGATCATGCATAGACAAAATAAACAGACAATTACCATAGAGCACATTCACTAAACAAAGCTGTAATTAATAATAAATGAAACCAAGTTCCCAACTACTTAAATACAGTAGTTATTAATTATCCTGTGGCCACAAGCTATTTGTGTAGGGTATATAATTTATATTTCTATGTGATCTCGGCTGTATTCCCTGAAGCCTCCAGAGCTATTTTTTGCATAACTTTAAACTCCAGTATGTTGGTTGTGAAAGTTTCTTCTGGATTCTGCCCTGAGTGTCTCCATTATAATGCCAATAAATGCAATCTTATGCAGTTACAACTTTTAAACACCAGCATATAGCAAATGCCAGAATTACAGCAGACAACTGAATTATATCTGGCTTGACATATTTGGTTTTGTCATCTGTCATACACGATCAACATCCAATTGTCCAATAACAGATTTGGAGATAGCCAATCCTGTCCTCCTACATGTTGTTCACTAAAAAATAGTTAAAGGTCTGTTTTCATCACCAGGTGGCTTTACCAGCCAGTTGCCAAACTGCTGCATCATTTTAAATCTTATTACATACAATATCTCCTCTTTGAAAAATTAGATATTCTGTATAATACAAACCCAGATATCTGTCACAGAATCATCATAGATCCACAGGCCATGCAATGCTTTCAATATTTATGTGCTTACTCTGAGAGAGTGGCTATGTAATACTAAGCTGCTGCTGATACTAGTCACACAACATTTTTCCAGCAGTACAATCCACAGCTCCAGGATTATCACTTGCTTCCACACCTTCACTTCTGACCATAATTCTTTCAAATGGTTCCAAGAAGTCATAAGCTTTCTTCTGGAGACTTTCCAAATTTCCAAGCCAGACTACTGATGGGGCTTGTATGTTTTCACCGACAAAGAGCAGACATTTTCAGAACAGACCTGTTCGTATTTGCCTGGTGACATAAGGCAATGTAAGGCATAAGGACTCTGGTGCAGAAGGGAAAACCACAGCATCAACACAGGCCACACCAACTGGCATTACTCACCCTCTTCTGCCAACATACTTGAGATCTCTTCCATGAGCTACAGAGCTCCTATTGCAGTTCCCAGCAACTTAAGCCCTTTATTAAACTGCATTTATTATGTTTTTACATCTTCTGTCTGCCTTGTAAGCCCCTGCCTAAAAGAAAACACCAATAGGTGACTTATTCTACCTCCAACTAACTCCATATCTTTGTCTTTAGCAGTTCACCCTTATCAACTAGACTTGCTCTGTCTAGTTTAAAAAAGGTCAGTGAAAAACTAAATTACTGATTCTCCACAAATGCCTATATAAATCACTCTTAAAAGCATTGTCTAAATTAAATGCAGCACCAGTGGGTGATCTGATGCCCCATAATACTCCTCATATAATTTTCTGAAGATGAGTCAAGTTGGTAACAGCCACCAGCCATATAATGGCTCCACTATATGGTGGACAACTGCTGTTATCCAATCATGCATCAGAATTAAAAGTAACCTTCAGCCCAAAGTAAATACATGGAACTTCACTTTGGAAGCCTTTTAAATGTATACACCTAACTAAAAGTTGAAACAGGATCTTTGACCTCTATGGTATGCCACAAATGGCAGACTTGAAATTGGTCTGACGTAATGAACGCAAGAGTAGCCAGGTGCATCTGGCAAGTGTGGTCTGAGTCGGTAACTGAGTGCTGACTATTGTCAGGCTCCTTGTTTTGTGGAGACTTGCTGGTTTAAAGCTATGTTTTTGTAAGAAAAATTCATGAGTAATGATGAATGAACAAATAAGAGAAGCAACAAAAATAATAAACAACCCCCCATATTTTTGCACCTTTTTGGAGTGTTTTTGCTTTTTTTTCCAAAAATAAGTCTAAACAACATGCAAAAGAGTAACAGGAAGGAATTGCAAATCTCAAAATTGCCAGCAAATGATTGCTAAACTTCTAATAACAATCTCCCTCATATTAGGATATCTGTCCTTGGCACCACAGAACACTCATCCTCCAAACCACGGAAGTTGGAATGAAAACAGCTTAGCCTGGGATCTCTGCTCCCCCAGCACCTATAGATGTCTGGTCCTTTGCCACTGTTTGTCTGCCCTGTGAGGATTAGTGCCGTGGTCTAGTTGACTGGCTAGGGCTGGGTGCTAGGTTGGACTGGATGATCTTGGAGGTCTCTTCCAACCTGGTTGATTCTATGATTCTATGATTCTATCATGAGAGCCAGCACCAAGATAGGTGATTTAAGTCACCCACGTTTTCCATTTCTCTGGGAAGCCACTGCTTGCACCAGGGAGCACCATTAGACACGATTGACAATGGCTGCCCCTGAAGGTGTTCAAGAAAAGACTGGATGAGGCACTTAGTGCCATGGTCTAGTTGACTGGATAGGGCTGGGTGCTAGGTTGACCTGGATGATCTTGGAGGTCTCTTCCAACCTGGTTGATTCTATTCTATTCTTGACAGCATCCATGGGAGCAATCATGGAAGCAAGGAGGGGAGGGGAGACAGCAGGTACTTTCCCCCCCCCCCCCCCCCCCCCAAAACAAAAAAGGCTCCACACAGTGATGAGAAAATGTGAAAATGTTCCAGCAGGCAAAGAACAAAGTCTTGACAATAACTCAGCCCAGTTGTCCAAAATCACAAGAGAATGGAGAATCTGGGGAATCTGTAATTATGCAGGTTCCAAATGCATTTTGTTGTGATCACATCCCAGTCAGCATGTTTTACCTGTGGCCAGGAGTGCAACTACTACTGTAATACAGCAGATCTGGAATGATCATGACTGTGACTAAATCTTGAGGAAGGCAAATAAATGGTGCACAGAAAAATCACTGGGAACTGCCACTCCAAATTAGATTCATATTCCCTCCTGATGCATAAAGCCAATATGCAGTACACTGCAGCTTTCCTACTCACAGCGTGGACTTAGAGCTTTCCCTTTTGTCTGTGGAGCACTAAACAGACGTCTTGTCCAAAAAAGCTATTTCTGCCTTTGTATGTGTGAGGAGAACTCTAAATGGCACAGCCCTTCTATCTAACCTCTCTTTTATTTCTTTTGAGTAGCCTTTAGGTCAGAAACTTTGATCTTTTGGTTGAAAAGGATGTTGAACTAACCTTGACTATAGCCAACTGTGTTGATCAGCAGCACATTTTTATCTGGAGGTATGTGTAAAATGAATAATTCTTTGGTCTTCTACAAGCTGCTTAGAAACAGAAGGTGCTTCTTAACCTCTCGAAATCTCACAACCCCAGACTTCCTCTTGGAGGCACAAGTGTTTCAGCAGTTAGTTTTATCAATTGTATCATATTTATTATCTACCTCTGTGATAGAACTGGTTTTGTAATTTTACTTCTCCAAAGTTTCTAGTTATTATTTCTGCTTGTATTTTTTTGTGTGTGTTCTTCCATTTCTTTGGGTTTCTCCCCTCCAAAAAAGAAAGCCCTATGATACAATTGTTTTCTTCAAAAAATAAATGTTTTTTTTTCTTTAGGAAAAAAAAACTATTACCCTTTCTAGACTTCATCAAAAATCATCTTTCAATTTCTGTCAAAGATTGGTAAGAAAGAAACCCTCGTTCCACTACAAGCAGAAGGCTCAGGGGTGACCTCATTGCTGTCTACAACTACCTGAAGGGAGGTTGTAGCCAGGTGGGGGTTGGTCTCTTCTCCCAAGCAACCAGCAATAGAACAAGGGGACACAGCCTCAAGTTGTGGTGGGAGAAGTATAGGCTGGGTGTTAGGAGGAAGTTGTTGCCAGAGAGAGTGATTGGCATTGGAATGGGCTGCCCAGGGAGGTGGTGGAGTCACTGTCCCTGGAGGTGTTCAAGAGGGGACTGGATGAGGC
>WAAF01010716.1:76268-90999 GCA_013400475.1 Tricholaema leucomelas
ATTCTATTCTATTCTATTCTATTCTATTCTATTCTATTCTATTCTATTCTATTCTATTCTATTCTATGTAATAGCAATGGTGGTAGCATTTTACTAAGAGATCTTAGCCACCGATGGATGAATGTTATCTGAATATCAGATCCCAATGTCAGATGTGAAGTGCACATATAAAATGCCCTTGCCATCTGCCAGACTTTGGATTTTCTGAATGTGGGTCAGCTTACATGGTGCCAGGTCTGCTGGCTGCAGATAGGGTGCATCTCTCTCAAAGGGAGAGAAGGCTCTTATCACAAGAGTTGGCTGGGCTCATTAATCAAGCTTTCAATCAGATTCAAAGTGGGAAAGGGTTAAAAACAGGCACACTGGAAACAAGCCTGAGATGCTGGGGTGGCAGGGTGCTGGGTCCATGGCCATCTCAGGAGAGGTAGAGGACAGTGAGCCTAGTGTTGCGGAAGACGCGAGGGCTATTGATGAGCTAGAACCTGAGAATGATCAAGTAGACCAAGTCTCAAGTTGTGCTGGGGGAAGTCTAGGCTGGATATTAGGAGGAAGTTCTTCACATAGAGAGTGATTTGCCATTGGAATGGGCTGCCCAGGGAGGTGGCGGAGTCGCCATCACTGGAGGTGTTCAAGAAAAGCCTGGATGAGGCACTTAGTGCCATGGTCTAGTTGACTGGCTAGGGCTGGGTGCTAGGTTGGACTGGATGAGCTTGGAAATCTCTTCCAACCTGGTTGTTTCTATTCTATTCTAGATGCAAAGGGGAAGTGGAATAATATCATCAGGCCTTCATGTGACCAACCAAGGGAGGACACGCCACGGCTGGGGGGGTGGGGGCCTAGTAAACCTGTTGCCCTGCAGCATAGTAGGGACACAGCAGCACAGTCAAAGTCTCAAGGAGTTTCCCAGCCCACCAGGGCAGAACGGGTGTGCTCAGCTCACTCCCTGCAATGTCTGTACATCAACACATGCAGCATGAGGAAGAAACAGGAGCAGTTAGAAATCCATCCCAGGGAGTTATGATCTGGTGGCAGTTACAGAGATGTGATGGGACAGCTTATATGACTGGAATGTGGTCATGGATGGCCATGTCCTTTTCAGGAAAGACAGGACAACAAAGCAAGGTGGCAGAGTTGCTCTTTGTATGAGGGAGCAGCTAGAACATATTGAGTTCTGTCCAGAGCTGGATAAGGGGAGAGTTAAGAGCTTATGGGTGCTAATTATTATTACAGGCCACCTAATAAGGACAAGGATATTGATGAGGCCTTCTACAGACAGCTGACAGCAGCCTTGCTATCACAGGCCCTGGTTTTCATGGGGATTTTAACTACTCAGATATTTGCTGGAAGGCCTACTCAGCCAGCCACAGTCCAGGAGGTTCCACCAGTGCACTGATGATATCTTCTTGATGCAAATGGTGGATGGACTAACTAGGAGAGAAGCACTATTGGATCTGATACTCACCAACAAGGAGGGTCTGACTGAAGCGGTGAAGGTTGAGGGCAGCCATGGCTGTAGTTATCATGAGATGGTGATATTCAGGTTCTCATGTGATAAGAACAGAATACCAAACAAAGAGTTGTAGTCAATGGGATGGAGTTTAGTTGGAGCCTTGTAGCTAGTGCAGTCCCTCAGGGGTCAGTATGGGGACCACTACTATTCAATATATTCAGCAATGACCTGGATGAGGGCACAAAGTGCACTGTCAGCAAGGTTGCTGATGACACCAAACTGGGTGGAGTGGCTGCCACACCAGAAGGCTGTGCTGCCATTCAGCAAGACTTAGACAGGCTGGAGGGATGGGAAGGGAGAAATCCAAAGTTCAACAAGAGCAAGTGTAGAATCTTGCACCTGGGAAAGAACACCCCCATGCATCAGTACAGGTCAGGACTGACTTGCTAGAGAGCAGTGAAGGGGAAAAGGACCCGGGGATCCTAGGGGATGGGAGGTTGACCATGAGCCAGCAATGTGCTTCGCTGACCAATGCCATTCTGGGGTGTATTAGAAGGGGTGTGGTGAGTAGGTTGAGAGAAGTTTTCCTCCCCCTGTATTCTGCCCTGGTGAGGCCACATCTGGAATATTGTGTCCAGTCCTGAGCCCCTCAATTCAAGAAGGGCGGGGAACTGCTTGAGAGAGTCTAGCACAAAGCCATGCAAATGATTACAGGAGTGGAACATCTTCCTTATGAGGAGAGGTTGAGGGAGCTGGGGCTCTTCAGTTTGGAGGAGACTGAAGGGTGACCTCATTAATGTTTATAAAAATGTAAAGGAGGAGTGCCAGGAGGATGGAGTCAGGCTCTTTTAGGTGATGCCCAATGACAGGACATGGGGCAATGGGGGGAAGTTAAGGCATAGAAGTTTCATGTAAATATGAGGAAGATTTTTTTCTCTGTGAGGGTTCCATTGAACACTGGAACAGGCTGCCCAGGAGAGTTGTGGAGTCTCCCTCTCTGGAGATATTCAAAACCTGCCTGAATGCATTCCTGTGTGATCTGGTAATGGTGATCCTGCTCTGGCAGGGGGGGTAGACTGGATGATCTTTCGAGGTCCCTTCCAGCCCCTGACATTCTGTGATTCTGTGATTACTTTGCTGTGCTAAGCCCATCGTGGGGTGGAGGAGTGAACTGGAAACCTGACCCCAAATGGGCAGGGAGACCTGGTCACTCCTGAGAGGAGGACTCCCCTGGGTCAAAGATTAATTCACTCCCACTTCCTGCCCACAAATCTATTTAAGAGGCAATCAACTTCCTGCTCTCTCTCTTCACTGGTGCCCTCACCTCCGTAACATCTCCTTGCTGCTCCTGTTGACCAGGTGGCCAGTCTAACCACATGGCCAGACCTGCTACCTGGTGTTGGGGCCCTCATCCAAAGAGAATGTGTTTCAATCTGGACAATCCACTAGCATGCAACCTAGTTTTGTATGTACATCTGTATATATTCCCTCCCCTTATATCTCTGTCACCTTCCTTTCCCTTATATACCTCTTAATTTTTGTTCAAATTACCTTTTAACTTCTGAATCAGTGCAAGGCTGTTCTTAGGTTGTTTTACCCCCATTATTCTTCTACCTATTTTTTTTTTCATACAGGGAGAGGAGAAACATCCAAAATTCTGTTCCATTGGGTTTGTGGGCTCCAAGAAAGCTTAAGCAGCAGCATTCACAGGGATTACTTATTTTTTTGTACCTGTTGTAATGTTTCTTATGTTGAAAGTCTTGTTGATATTTTCCACTAGAATTAAAAAAAAAGAGAAAAAGAAAAAAAGCATTTTTAAATCATCTATGATGTTAATTTATCTCTTTTGTAATGAAGCAAAAGAAAGAACCTGAAAATTTGAGTCAGTTAAAATGATGCTCTACAATCACCTCCAAGGAATGATGAGCACATTACTAATTCACAATGGAAGTTTACTTGGTCTGAAACTCTTTTGAGCTTGAATTTTATAGGTTCTGACACCGATCCACAGGATCTCACCTTCTCTCAAGGTATATTATGGGGATGAATGGGCAGTCACATTCCTTCATGTCATTTTCCACCTTACGAAACTCTTCTGCTGGTGTCACTTTGTTCTATTTCCAGGGCATATTGCCTCAGCAGGAGGATAACTGCAAGATATAATCTCAAAATTCCTTGGTTATTCAATTATTTATTTATTAATATTACATTCTTCATGTCAGTAACACTGACTGGTATTTTTGTGTCACAGGCAATGGCAGAAAAATACCAGAAGCTCTGAGCAGTGCACACTGAGAAAGGGCAAGGAGTTCAGTCCTGAATAGGCTTCTTTTTTTCTATTTGTTAATCAAATGTTTAGCCTTTTTAAGCACAAGTTACAAAATTTGCCAGGCCAACAGTCAGCCCTCTTGTGGCTTGGTTCATGTGCAAAATGATAGAGATGAGAAGCTTTAAAAGGGCTGCGGACAGAGTGGCTGGAGAGCAGCCAGGAAGAAAGGGACCTGGGGGTACTGGTAGATAGTAGCTGAAGATGAGCCAGCAGTGTGCCCAGGTGGCCAAGAGAGCCAGTGGCATCCTGGCCTGCATCAGGAACAGTGTGGCCAGTAGGACAAGGGAGGTTATTCTTCCCCTGCACTCTCAGCACTGGTCAGGCCACACCTTGAGTACTGTGTCCAGTTCTGGGCTCCTCAATTCAAGAGAGATGTTGAGGTGCTGGAAGGTGTCCAGAGAAGGGTGACGAAGCTGGTGAGGGCCTGGAACACAAAGCCTATGAGGAGAGACTGAGGGAGCTGGGGTTGTTTAGCCTGGAGAAGAGGAGGCTCAGGGCAGACCTCCTTGCTGTCTACAACTACCTGAAGGGAGGCTGTAGCCAGGTGGGGGTTGGTCTCTTCTGCCAGGCAACCAGCAACAGAACAAGGGGACACAGTCTCAAGTTGTGCCAGGGGAGGAGGTCTAGGCTGGATGTTAGGAGGAAGTTCTTGCCAAAGAGAGTGATTGGCATTGGAATGGGCTGCCCAGGGAGGTGGTGGAGTCACCGTCCCTGGAGGTGGTCAAGAAAAGCCTGGATGAGGCACTTAGTGCCATGGTCTAGTTGACTGGCTAGGGCTGGGTGCTAGGTTGGACAGGATGATCTTGGAGGTCTCTTCCAACCTGGTTGATTCCATGATTCTATGATTCTATAATGCTCAGCAGCTTAGGAAATATGATACACATATGACATAAATATGAAAAATAGTTTATGGGTTGGGGTCTGTTGTTGTTGTTGTTTGGTTGTTGTTTTTTTAAGGAAACATGGACCAGGATTTTAAAGTATTTGGCAGTGACAAATGATTTGTAGAGAACCAAGGTGACATGTCCAGTAATTTCGGTAGCCTAAAATGGCATTGCCTTGACAAATTGTTTTCAGTCACTTCCAGGTGTCTTTCATCTCATTTATCTTTCAAAGGCAACAGATATCCAAACCTAAGATTATCATGTCAAGACCTAAACTTACAATATTCATGTCTTCTTTCCAAAATACATTTCAGTCTCTCTCACATGAGTGTATTTAAAAGCTACAGATCACACAATCATGTCTGGCTCAGTTCAGAAGGGACACAGAGGGAGTAGCTACTCCAGATTTCTGTATTGGGGTGTTACATAGGTGCTCAGCTGTGAGCTTGTGTGACTATGCCTCCCATCTCACATTGCCTGTGCATTGGGCCTGTCTTTCATTCAATCCAGGAGCAAAGCTTCAGGTAAAAGATCATTGGGAAGAGCAGCTGAACTGCCTGGATTTCCCTGGTAAAATAATAACTGGTGATATAATTGCTAATGATGACATTCAAATGTTCATCTTTATGTTTCAAGCTTAACAGCCCAGAGCAATGGATGGGGCTGGTTATGTCTTTCCAAGTTACTCTTTCCCATTGTCTGTAGACTCATTAAGACAATATTGCATTGAATATGCTTAGTTCACACTTTAAAGGTCACCTGCTACCAAAAGGACTGAAGAGCATATGCGTGAAACCTCATTTTATCACTTTTCCAAACTGCCTTAGCTAAGACAACCTCCCATTGTGTTTGCTGCTTCTTGCTAAATTGCTGGTTTTCCAAATGTTTAAGTACACTGCACACACTTTGAAGTAATTCTTCCTTTTATTTTGCTTTAGTATAGTGGAAAAAGTTCATTCTACAGCTAAGAATACGTAATTGCACAAGCAACCTTTTAATTTCTAATTCAAACTTCTATCTATGCAAAAAAACCCAACCCAGTTCCCCAGGAATGTTCTACTACATATACACTTTACAGATACACAATGATCTTGGAAAGAGAAGATGGGGAAAGAGACATTATACAATGCAGTAACACAAAACCACATAACACTGTGAAATCATTGCTGTTGCTTTCCAGTATGTTGGAGGAATTTAGTGTTAATGCTTGTTTCTTCTCCTTTCAGCTAAAATGTCACAATCTACAATTCTCCCTGACTAAATTAGTCATATCAGGCCATATGTTTCCTAATCATAGAATCATAGAATCAACCAGGTTGGAAGAGACCTCCAAGATCATCCAGGCCAACCTAGCACCCAGCCCTAGTCAGTCAACTAGACCATGGCACTAAGTGCCTCATCCAGTCTTTTCTTGAACACCTTCAGGGACAGTGACTCCACCCCCTCCCTGGGCAGCCCATTCCAATGCCAATCACTCTCTCTGGCAGCAACTTCCTCCTAACATCCAGCCTAGACTTCCCCTGGCACAACTTGAGACTGGCCTGAAACGCAAAACCTATGAGGGAGCTGGGGTTGTTGAGTCTGCAGAAGAGGAGGTTCAGGGCAGACCTCATTGCTGTCTACAACTACCTGAAGGGAGACTGTAGCCAGGTGGGGGTTGGTCTCTTCTCCCAGACAACCAGCAGCAGAACAAGGGGACACAGTCTCAAGAGTCTACATCTTAATAGCATAAATTATTCCCCCAAATGAAGTATAACAAAGACTTTAGTATCTGATTTAGTCATCTTTGGCAATAACATTGTTCTTTCCTTTTTACCTGAACTTTATCTCCTCTCATTAAGATAATAGATATATAACCCTCTACTACAAAAAAAAAAATGGTGTCTAGTTCATTCACTTTAGCCTGGAAATTTTTCAGATCATTAAGATATTTTACTGTTTTAAATATTGGCTATGACACAGTCGTCTTTCTAACTGTGTGTAGATGAAAGTGAGGAGTATATTTCACATGTTTGCCTTTCATTACTCCCCTGTAGGATGCATGCTGGTCAAATTCATTATGAGGGGTTACGAATGCTACTCTTAATGCCTGGATTCCCATGAGTGTGAAGAAAAGCATTCCCCAACCATTATTGGAAATGACAGCAGAAAATTATAAAAGAATCCACATTAGATTTGACCAAGCGAAAATGAAAGCTAATTAGTCAGGTGAGCTGGAGAGGGTGACGAGAATTAAAATCAGCTCCTCAAAGACAGGAAGATGTCTGGGTGGAAATAATGCCAGGAGACCTTTATCAGTGTGTGCAAGTTGGGAGGCAGTAGAGTTTAATCTACTCAGGACTTCAGGGCATCTCCAAACCTCCATTAAGGAAAGACTGTCTTATCCTGCAGGAACAAATGGCAGCCCTATACAGGGCAAAGATCTGAGTGTGTAATGATATGTGAGGTAACATTTAATAGCTATAAGGCTTTTACATGTCCTGCCACCAATCCTTGAATCATACCACAGGTCATCATCAGCATAATTAGAAAGATTCCTACTGATATCAGCAGGACTTGGGCCAGACTCCAAGCAAGGTGTAAGTGTATGGTAATGGCAAACAGACAAGGACTTTGTGTAAAGCTACAGATGATATCTGGGAGCTAAAGACAGAGTCTTCTCATTATGATTCCACACAGAAATCTGCAAACATATTTGTGCTTCTTAATATCATAAGATAAAGATAATTAAAAATGAAATGTAAGGAGAATGACAAATATGACTGGGGGCTAGTAGTCAATTAACATCTAGGGGTTGGCTAGGTTATTGCTGTAGGAGAGAATGATTGCCAAATTATTCATTAAAAGGGTGTAAATGCAAAATTGTCTCATGCAATTTTGCTTAATAATATAAGGAAGGATTAGATGGAAAAATAAACAGAATAGAATAGAATAGAATAGAATAGAATAGAATAGGAATAGAATAGAATCGAATCAACCAGGTTGGAAGAGACCTCCAAGATCATCCAGTCCTCCCAGTTGGAGGGAACTGTGATTCTAATGCCACCAACCACTCATTTGTTGACTGCAGTGTGATTTTCAGTGCACCCATTCTTCCCATCCTGTTCACTCTTTGGTACTTCACATTGTGACGTCCTGGCCTTAGGGAGCCTCTAAACTCCAGACAATTAACTTTCATAATTATGATGCTCTCATTGTTTGCAATCATTATTTTGGAAGTCTTTTCCCTCACTAAGGTTTAAATAACAAGACTTTTTAAATCAGACTAGAGACAGATCAGTACTAAGGGAACTTTATTCTTATAGATTAGAATGTAAGTGCTTTCTAATATTCTCAAACATATTTGACTGCCAACCCTTAAACATCCTTCACTTTTCAGAGGCATTTCTCACCCTTTCCTTCAGCAGGTGATAAAACTTCTACCAGAGACAGAAAAATACAGACCAGACAATTCTCTCTGCTTCAACTGCAGCATGATAGAGAAAACTCCTTGGTTATTTCTGGGCTCTGTGAAGATCACAAGTACACATCTGCCTATGAAGGGGCTGAAATGTGCAGCAAAAAAGAGGGTAAAAATTCTTAAGAGCTGTCATGTTTTAACAGGCTTCGGCATGTGCCGAGGGGGGAGACGGAGCTGCCCGGGGAGCATGTAATGTTTACCTTCTCATCACAGAAATATTTTTCCTGGGCCTGTCATCACTCCTGTTAAATACTTGCCTGGAGGAAACCAAATGGTTTGCAGTGCTTCTGTATGAACACAGTGGTCTGCCTGTTAGCATCACTGGGACAACACAGTCCTGCTCTCCAGCCATGGAAGTGGGTTGCAACCAGCTCGATAAGATTTGGAGCAAAATACAGAGGGAGTATCATAGAATCATAGAATCAAGAAGGTTGGAAGAGACCTTCAACCTCATCCAGTCCAACCTAGCACCCAGCCCTAACCAGTCAACTAGACCATGGCACTAAATGCCTCATCCAGTCTCTTCTTGAACACCCCCAGGGATGGTGACTCCACCACCTCCCTGGGCAGCCCATTCCAATGCCAATCACTCTCTCTGCCAACAACTTCCTCCTAACATCCAGTCTAGACTTCCCCCAGCACAACTTGAGACTGTGTCCCCTTGTTCTGTTGCTNTGGCCACACTGTTCCTGATCCAGGCCAGGATGCCATTGGCTCTCTTGGCCACACTGCTGGCTCATCTTCAGCCTACTATTTGCCAGTACCCCCAGGTCCCTTTCTTCCTGGCTGCTCTCCAGCCACTCTGTCCCCAGCCTGTAGCGCTGCTTGGGGTTGTTGTGACCAAAGTGCAGAACTCTGCTCTTGGCCTTGTTAAATCTCATCCCATTGGCCTCTGCCCACCCATCCAGCTTGGCAAGTTCCCTCTGCAGGGCTCTCCTACCTTCCAACAGATCGACATCTTCTCCTAGCTTGGTGTCATCTGCAAGCTTACTGATGCTGGACTCAATCCCCTGATCCAGATCATCACTAAAGATGCTGAACAGGACTGGGCCCAGCACTGATCAACATCTCGTAGTGCTGCACACCACTGCACACCATGTGGGAGATAGTAGCTGGAGTTAGACGGAGGAAGGAGGAACGAGATGTGACATCTTCATGAACAATTCTTCCTGGGAGAAGGTGTCTTCATGAAGAAACCTAGAAAAGAATCACACCTTTGTGGATGTCAGAAAGCAAAGGGAGAATGACACCAGTGCCTGAAGAGCTGTGCCAAGCACATACAGTTATGCTGCCCCTCCAGTAATTCTCACCAGGACAGAAAGACAGTAGGATGCTTATTGTGCAACTATATTCCACCATGCGTGACATTGTTAAACTTGTGCACGTATTTAATGATTGGCACAATGCCACACTGCCAGAGCTGACCACGATTGTGGGTGAAAAGTTGTTGTGGTTAAGCATCAGGGTTCTACTATTAAAAGCACTGGTGAAAATATAACTTCCTTCTTTTGATCAGTCCTGGGGAAAGTGTTGGTTCAGTTGTCTGATAGACGCAGTTATGCCATTCTCTATTATCATCTCAAAACAGATCTGAAGATGCACTGAAGTAAAATGAAGATGAAGGAGGATGTGGTCCTCCATAAACAGACAAGTAGGTAGATACTTTTCTCTTGTTCAGTGGAAGAGAGCCAAAGAAGGGTTTTACAGAGCATTCAGATGAAAAGGGAAACAAGGTGTTATTTTCTTCTGATATATGTGTCTCAGCTTGGAGTGGCTGCAGGGAGAATTCCTCTCTGCTTCTCAGTGAGTGACTGATTTGTCTGTCACAGGCCAGTTAGATGTAAGAGGCAAATATTTGTGATATTGTGTAAAAGCATTGTTTGGATTCCTTTTCTTTTACAACATCTTCAACCAGGAATGCATCCTTTGCATTATAGTGAAAGACAAGAACTGACCACCCTGAAGAGCCACCAGCAAAGTGGTTCTTCAAGGTGAAGGAGAAATGCACGATGCTTTTATTTCAAATTGAATTTCTATTACTTCTCTTTTGGTCCAAGAACTTACTTGTCAGAGAAAACTACATATGGATTGAGAGAAGATTTTCTTTATTTCACAGTCTTCTGTGCCTGGATCTGAGGGGTTTGACAGTGCCTTATTGAATAAAATAAAAAAAAAAAAAAAGAAATTGGAGAAAATATAGGACAGGGAATGCAATAGAAGTAGTCACACATTTGGTAGAGGTACAGAGAGAGAGATAATTGACCATTTGCTACCAAAAAATAAGGTTCATCAAGGTTAGAAAGCACTGGAAGCAAAGGTGATGGCAATGTAGTTACTGAAAATTAAAATGGTTGTGATTTTATTTGCCTGAAGAAGTACATGGAAATATTACTGCAGCTGGTGACTCACAAAAGGCAGCTGAGGAATAAAATCATGAGGCACTGTCAAATTACCTCCCTGGCAGCCATGGTACTGTTGGTTACAGTGGGGATGCACTTTCCAAGATACTGTCCTACAGTATGGTTCATTTGGTTCCTCAGAACCGCAGGCTCTGGGAAAGATAGTAGGCATAAAAAACATTCATTTTCTTTTTTAACTCTGGAAGTAGGGAGGAAAAACAACCCAAACTCTGTTTCCTCCTTTTTCACCTCTACCATCTTTAGATGGCTGCAGTCCCTGGCTGTGATGGGATCATAGCACAGCCAGGAAATGCAAGTTGAGTGAGCCACTGATGACAGGCAGCCACTGGGTATTTGGGTGGATGGTGTCCCATCTCTTACCAGATGTCAACTGTTGCCTGATCTGCTGGGAGCAAAACTCTTCTTTCCTAAATGCCTGCTGCACTTACTTATTGCTATTTGCTTGCTGGCATATGTAGACAGATCACTTATAGAAGCAGGGACTGTCTTCCTCTCCATCTGTTTGCACACTGAGAAACAGAAGGAGAGCTCAGTTTCAGTCTAATCTGTTTTTACAGCACACCATCTCTAAGGATAACCTACTGGAAATATCCTTTCCACTAGAATAGGCAGGCATCAGTAACACATGGATTTCCATACATTCTGACCCAATGCACATCACTGCTGTGTAAGCTTGGACAGAAAGCAATAGCAGGCGAGAGACAGCATTGACTGTTTTCACGGTTTAGTTCACTCTTTTATTTAATCAGTAATAAAAGACTCTTGCATTTTAAAGCTGTTTGCTTATGGGAAAAGGCATAAAAAGGGCTAACAGAAACAATTTACAGAAAAGTATTTTCTGTTGGGAAAATTGAGGTTATGCAAATCAATATATCTTCTTCACAGAGAGAGTGATTTGCCATTGGAATGGGCTGCCCAGGGAGGTGGTGGAGTCACCGTCCCTGGAGGTGTTCAAGAAAAGCCTGAATGAGGCACTTAGTGCCATGGTCTAGTTGACTGGCTAGGGCTGGGTGCTAGGTTGGACTGAATGATCTTGGAGGTCTCTTCCAACCTGCTTGATTCTATTCTATTCTCAAGGGGAAGACCAATTTTTGTGGAATTTTCCCATCATGCTAATATAAATATTTTATTTCACATTTAGATCAATTTCTACATCATTGTGCCTGACTGCAGCCAGAGAATACTCTTGCTTATTGTCCCCATTGAGCCTAGGTTTTTTGTTTGATCTCCTTGATGCACCAGAGTTTCCTGTTATTGATGACTTGTCAGAAATGGGAACAGAAGAACAGGGAAACCCAGAACCACATTGCAAAGAGGCATTGGAGAAGTCTGGACATTTTGACACCAAAATCAGGCTGAGCTAGAGGCACTGATATTGGGAGTTATCTTTGATTTTTAAGTAATTCATTTCAAAAATTCCTCTTTGGTAAAAAAAAAAAATATATTAATCAATTTTGGATTCATGGATATGGATTTTTCTTAGATATATTTGTCTGCTAAGATAAAGGAGGCATGAACAAAAGACAGATATCTACAACTACCTGAAGGGAGGTTGTAGCCAGGTGGAGGATGGTCTATTCTGCCAGACAACCAGCAACAGAACAGCCTCAAGTTGTGCAGGGGGAAGTCTAGGCTGGATGTTAGGAGGAAGTTGTTGCCAGAGAGAGTGATTGGCATTGGAATGGGCTGCCCAGGGAGGTGGTGGAGTCACTGTCCCTGGAGGTGTTCAAGAAAAGCCTAGATGAGGCACTTAGTGCCATGGTCTAGCTGACTGGCTAGGGCTGGGTGCTAGGTTGGACTGGATGATCTTGGAGATCTCTTCCAATCTGCTTGATTCTATGATTCTATGAATGGTGTCTTTTTATTCCTATGCCATAATATAATCTCTCTGCCATTAAACTGCCTCTTTGCCATAATTATGAATAATTTCTACATCATACTCTCTACTACCATATATTTCTCTCCTGCATTGCTTATTTAAACTCTAGTTTTATGTTTTTCCCCTGTTGTAATTAGAAAATGCTGTAACACCATCCAAAAAAAGTTGAGAACCATGTCTTACAAAATGAAAACTATCAAAGGCTGCTTTATGACAGAAGCAGTTTGAGGAGTGCTAAAACAAAACCGCAACTTCTTTCTCTTTTGACAGGCCAGATTAACCGGTACACCCCAGGCACCTCACTCCTCACCAGCCACACAAAACAGCTGTAAACCTGGTTTAACCAGGCTGTTAAATCAAGTTTACAGCTCCTTTGCATCACCAGTGGCTCAAAGCAGGCAGTGCATATCACTGAATGCGAGCCTAATTGTACGCTAATGATCAATGAAGTGTCTTAGCACATGATACTCACTTTGGCAGAGTGCAAAAATATCTTTATAGAGAGCAGATATGTTTGAATCTATCCTGGCTTTTCTCAAGGGGGAAAATTCATCATCTTTTATTCTGAATGGATTGTAACTAAGAGAAGCATCAGAGACAAATTATGCAAGGTTAGAAATTTTAAAGAGCTTTAAGAAAACATCTTCTCCTTCCCAGATATATTAGTGCAAGCTGTTCGTTGTAGAAACCTATTGAGACAGTTGGAATCAAATGCAAGCTAGATGTCTGCTTAATTTGTAGTTATCTTAAAAAAACCAAAACTCACAGTATTTTTCAGTGCTTTAAGAAATTGCTTTTCTTCTGTAAATAAAGCTCATGGCCTTAAGGCAATTGCCTTGCTGGGAATACAACAGTCTCTGGCATAATTTGACAAACAGAGAAAGCAAAGAAACTCCAGATGACAGGTTCCCATTTGTTTATTCAATGAATCATGCTTAAATTGCAAGGAAAAGTTGAGGCAGGAGAGTTCCCTAAGAGAGGAGCACGTTTTTCCATTTCATACTCCCAAGCATTGCACTAACAGCAGTGCAGAACATGATGGAGGTTTGGACTCTACATAGTGAAGAATTGTGCATCACTTGTCGCTCCACGTGCTTCCTGAAGCCATGAGAGACCTGGCCTTTCAACTTGAGTACTGTGTCCAGTTCTGGGCCCCTCAATTCAAGAGAGATGTTGATATACTGGAATGTGTCCAGAGAAGGGAAATGAAGCTGGTGAAAGGCCTGGAACAGAAACACTACAAGGAGAGGCTGAGGGAGCTGGAGCTGTTTAGCCTGCAGAAGAGGAGGCTCAGGGGGGACTTTATTGATGTCTACAACTACCTGAAGGGAAGTTGTAGCCAGGTGGGGGTTGGTCTCTTCTGCCAGGCAACCAGCAATAGAACAAGGGGACACAGTCTCAAGTTGTGCCGGGGGAAGTATAGGCTGGATGTTAGGAGGAAGTTGTTGGCAGAGAGAGTGATTGGCATTGGAATGGGCTGCCCAGAGAGGTGGTGGAGTCACCATCCCTGGAGGTGGTCAAGAAAAACCTGACTGAGGCACTTAGTGCCATGGTCTAGTTGACTGGATAGGGCTGGGTGCTAGGTTGGACTGGATGATCTTGGAGGTCTCTTCCAACCTGATTGATTCTATGATTCCATGATTTGCCTTCAGAGTTTTGCCTTCCAAAACCAGCTGGAAACCCATAGTTTTCAATTAAGCAGAATTGAGCCTATTATGCCAGGGCTAACTACAGACTGACTGTGAGTGCATTCACATAGCCACTGGCAGGGAGGTAAGCAAAGTTTTCATATTGAGCATCATCCATAATCAGGTACTCATCCAAAACTATGTCCTGTGCAAGGTTGATATTCCCCCTCTCAGCAGACTGGTGACTTACCTCAGGTCAAGGGCTATGCTCACCACAAATACATGCCTTCCCCTTCACAGCTGAGAAGTATCCAGCTGGCCCAGAGCATGGGCACAGAGAGCTGATGTTTACCTGCAAAGTGTTACGCAAAGTACCAGCAAAATATTACACTGATTTTGAAAACACATTATCCCAAGAGCTTAAAGAAAAAGCTAGGAAAATCTGTTCTCCAGGCAGTAAGATATTTAACCTTTTTTTCATTCTTGATTGCTGAGCATCCCACACACTTTCAGTGTTAATAAAAACAGCAGTAACAAGAATAATAAGAAAGTGAAATCCAACCCAAAATGTAGAGGTGAACTCAAAATACTTAGGAGGTGTTAAGTTTCATGCTGAGAATTATGCACTTAAAAAATACAACGTAGGAAATCACACCTAACCAGCAGGAATAATTATTATAT
>WAAF01010716.1:91024-124249 GCA_013400475.1 Tricholaema leucomelas
AATTATTATATATATATTAAAAAAAAAAAAGAGAGAGACTATAAAAAAGATAAAACTATTCAGAAAAGTCTTTTGTCACTGAAACTACAAAAGTGAGTGATGAATCAGCTAGTAGTATATCATTACATTAGGAGGAAGCACCACTTCCCTGTAAAAATTGCCTTTATCCAACTTAAAACTACAAATGTGGTGTTACATTTCATGGGGATCTCACTTTTTAGGGGAAAAAAAAACACACACACACAATAAATTTAATTCCCTCAGCACAACTTGAGACTGTGTCCCCTTGTTCTGTTGCTGGTTGTCTGGGAGAAGAGACCAAACCTCACCTGGCTACAGCCTCCCTTCAGGTAGTTGTAGACAGCAATGAGGTCCCCCATGAGCCTCCTCTTCTCCATATACTTTCTCAAGGGGAAACAACCCCCACAACTCTGCATCCATAGCACAGATTTCATTTACAGCACTAACAGAAAGTTGCCCATGAGCAGAGACAAACACAGAGCTAGTGCTGGAGCCAAAGGTTAGACAAGGCAGATTACTGATCTTTCTGCTTCTAAAGTAGATTGGTTTTTACATTCATTTAAGCATGAAGCTGCAAGCTCTATCAAGGATTAAAGATGATTTTGCCAAGATGTAAGTCTGAAAAAAGTCTTTGTTAGACAGACTTGAATATGTTCTTTTTCGCCAACAATCAATCCGAATTTCATCTGAATATGACTTCGTGAAATGAATTGTAAGGTGGAAAACGTTATCAAAATGTTATTTTCTTATATAAAGGAAGAAAAACATCTCTCCCTCTGTTTTCCTACAATGAATCTTGCTGAAATTTCACCTTTTGTTATAACACTCTGTATGAAGAAGATAGATGTAAGCTAACTACACTGAAGAAGCTTCTGCTTGTAAATGAAGCTGTGTAAACATTTCGGAGACAGCAGTGCTCAGAAACCCCTGCCTACATTCTACATTCCTATTCATATGTCAGTTACCAATGGCATCCTGGCCTGGATCAGGAACAGTGTGGCCAGTAGGATGAGTGAGGTTCTTCTTCCCCTGTAGTCAACACTGCTCAGGCCACACCTTAAGTGCTGTGTCCAGTTCTGGGCTCCTCAATTCAAGAGAGATGTTGAGGTGCTGGAACGTGTCCAGAGAAGGGTAATGAAGCTGGTGAGAGGCCTGGAACACAAAGCCTATGAGGAGAGGCTGAGGGAGCTGGGGTTGTTTAGCCTGGAGAAGAGGAGGCTCAGGGCAGACCTCCTTGCTGTCTACAACTACCTGAAGGGAGGTTGTAGCCAGGTGGGGGTTGGCCTCTTCTGCCAGACAACCAGCAATAGAACAAGTGGACACAGTCTCAAGTTGTGCTGGGGGAAGTATAGGCTGGATGTTAGGAGGAAGTTGTTGGCAGAGAGAGTGATTGGCATTGGAATGGGCTGCCCAGGGAGGTGGTGGAGTCACCGTCCCTGGAGGTGTTCAAGGAAAGCCTGGATGAGGCACTTAGTGCCATGGTCTAGTTGACTGGCTAGGGCTGGGTGCTAGGTTGGACTGGATGATCTTGGAGGTCTCTTCCAACCTGGTTGATTCTATGATTCTAAACAGAGAAAAAAAGGCATCCATTTGGAACTGCTCAAAACGTTGGGTGTTGAATGATGTTTCTGGGGAGGAGAGTAGCTGGCAGATAAACTAGTTGAATCAAGTATATTTATTATATATTTAACCAAAGGATCTCACCTCCTCAACTTTTTAGTGACTCAACTCACATGACAGAAACTTTAGGAATGCATGTAGAAATGTGTATCTTTCAAAAACTAATGGAAATAGTCCACCTTTTTTCTTTCCATGTTACAGCAAAAGACAACAGAGAAATGAGCTAATCGATCATAGCTTACGCACTCAGACTCCTAAGACTTACAGGATGCTCTGTAATTTGTGTTTTGACCTCTTGATACCTTCCTCTTACTAAGGTTCTCCGAGAAAAAATGACATGCCAATGCAGAGTGACACAAGATTCATCTTGTTTGACTGGCTAGGTCACAATGACAATTTGGGTTAGTCTGCAGCAATCTGTGATGGCTGGGAAAGACACAGCGAGGCTCTGTGAAATTACTTCCTAAGAACATCATCAGGAGAGCCACAAAATGCACCCAGGTCTATTAGAGTATCAAGTGATCCATAATACAGGTACTTGTGTGATCTTCTCTTGGTTGCTGCAAGCATAAAAATAGAAATATTTTGGATGAAAGAAAACAAAACCACCTCTGAACAGGAACTGGTAGCACACTGCACTGCAACTGTGTACACTGCACTGCTTTGGTGTAGGCAGAACTGTTCGTGTTACAGGACTAGTGCCGTAACTTCCACGCTGCTACCTCTTGACTGCCCTTTTGTCTAGCTTAGGTGCTGAGTGGGCTTACTGATCTTGCTGACGGATGCTGGTGTTGTCTGCTGCACTCAATGCTAACCCAGGATCAAGAGTTAGGACACCAGGACACTCAGCATCTTCTGCAGTTGCACCTTCTACTACCTCATTATTGCCACTTAAGCAACCATTTACTATCCCAGAAAACACGGGCCTAGGACATCGTATCATATCAGCCTCCTGCAGAACACTTAGAGGCACTCTAAAGCTACAGTAGTTCATTTAGTATTGATAAGTTAATGGTGGTTTATTAGCCTGAGACCTAAATTGCTGGAAATGAGTGATCCATATTTACTAAAACATAGGGAAGGAAGCAGTGGGAGTCACGAGAGTTATCTGCCTTTCCTGTCCTACCTCCTTTGCTTTCCTTATCAGGTCACAAAGTGATACACTGAATGCTCTGTCCATTATCTGGAGTCCTGCCACATCCACTAGACACAGTGCCCTCACACACATAACACTCACCTCACTCACTGCTCTTCTATTTACTTCTGATTTATGGTCTGCTGGCAATCCATGTAGACCAGGATTGAAAATGTTGCCCAGAGTGAATCAATTATAGTGCAGTAGATTGATAGGCTACCAACTGTATTTAAAAATAATTGAACTGTGAAATGATTAAGTGAACTGAGAATTTCTATAAGTTTGAGTGCCAGGCAATTATGGAAGAATAAAAGTATATTAAGCAGTAGTGTCAAGAATAAATGTTAAATCTCTGCTGCTTCAGAGATTTGTTTTTAACTTCAGTATGTACAAGCTATCATCAAACCAACAAATCCAAACACGCCATGAATCTTCAAGAAGGAAGAGTTTAAAAATGGAATCAAATGTATCTGAAAAACATGCTAATTTCTGAGAAGGTAATACTGAAAATCAAGCTACTAAGGAAAGCAAAACTATGTAAGAAATAGTGAGGAAATAAACATAAATGGGAAATTGCAAATACTGAAGAAAATATTTGTGTTAACATATAACTTATCCTATTATTTTTTCCTGCATACAGAGAAATTCTCAAGTTGTGCCTGTACAAACTTCATTTATCCTGGTGAGTAATTGTTCACAGAATGAGTATCATGAAGTCAGTGAGACTATCAGCATGACCAAGGGCAGCCATGATGGCCACAACTGGGACATATCTCTCTAGTGAATTGACAAAGTCTGACATCTCGTATGTGAATGCCCTTTCTCTGCTACTGAGTTCAGCAGGAGACAAAAGGCTTCAACAGCATTCTAAGCACTCAGCATCTCACAGGATCACCCCTCTCAGCTCCAGAAAAAGTCACTTATCTCTTGACACAACTGAAAGTGGTTTTTTAATACTTCACTACAAAATCCTAGGGATGTAGAAGGCTGTCATCTCCCCCAGCATCCTGGCTAAACTGAGGCACTGTGGTCTGGATAACCAGGCAGTGCAAACTGGTTGAAGGAAAAGTCAGAGAGTTGTGGTCAATGGGATGGAGTCTAGTTGGAGGCCTGTATCTAGTGGAGTTCCACAGGGGTCAGTACTGGGACCAGATCTGTTCAACATATTCATCAATTACCTGGATGAGGGCTCTGTCAGCAAGTTTGCTGGTGACACCAAACTGGGTGGAGTGGCTGCCACATCAGAAGGCTGCGCTGCCATTCAGCGAGACTTAGGCAAGTTGGAAGGTTGGGCAGGGAGAAATTGAATGAAATTCAACAGGGGCAAGGGTAGAGTCTTGCATCTGGGAAAGAACAACCCCAGGGATCAGGACTGGTTGGGGACTGACCTGCTGATAAACAGTGAAGGGGAAAAAGATCTGGGGGGGTCCTAGTGGAAGGGAGGTTGACCATGAGCCAGCAATGTGCTCTTGTGGCGAGGAGGGACAATGCCATTCCGGAGTGTATTAAAAAGGCTGTGGTTAGTAGGTCGAGAGAGGTTCTCCTGCCTCTCTACTCTGCCCTGGTGAGGCCACATCTGGAGTACTGTGCCCAGTTCTAGGGCCCCTAAGTCAAGAACGACATGGAGCTGCTTGACAGAGTCCAGCACAGAGCCACGAAAATGATTAAAGGAATTGAACATCCCTCTTACAAGGGAGCTGGGGCTCTTTAGCTTGGAGGAGTCTGAGGAGTGACCTCATTAATGTTTATAAATGTGCAAAGGATGAGTGCCAGGAGGCTGGAGCCAGGCTCTTCTCAGTGATGCCCAATGACAGCACAAGGGACAATGGGTGGAAGCTGAGGCATAGAAAGTTTCATGTAAACATGAGGAGGAATTTTTTCACTGTGAGGGTGACAGAACACAGGTCTAGTAATGTCAGGACAAGGGGGAATGGGTTTAAGCTGGAAGAGGGGATATTTAGAGTGGATGTTAGGAGGAAGTTCTTTACAGTGAGGGTGGTAAGACACTGGAACAGGTTGCCCAGGGAGGTTGTGGATGCTTCCTCCCTGGAGGTGTTTAAAGCCAGGCTGGATGAGGCCTTGAGCAGCCTGCTCTAGTGGGAGGTGTCCCTGCCTACGGCAGGGGATTGGAGCTGGATGATCCTTGAGGTCCCTTCCAACCTAAACCATTCTATGATTCTATGAACAGGCTGCCCAGGGGAGTTTTGGAGTCTCCCTCTCCGGAGATATTCAAGACCTGCCTGAGTGTGTTCTTGTGTGATCTGGTATGGGTGATCCTGCTCTGGCAGGGGGGGTTGGACTGAATGATCTTTCGAGGTCCTTTCCAGTCCCTGTCATTCTGTGATTCTGTGTCATCTGCCATTGTCAGCTAGCCACAGGAAATGGCATAAATTGACTAGTCATTAAAAAAAACAATTACTCCACAAGAGAGCAGCCAGGAGAATCGAATGCCACTCTAACTTCAGAGACCTCCTGTGCAGCCAGGGCATGTGACAGTCTGTGTGGTCCCTTGGCTTGTTGTTTTACAATACTTACAATATACCTCTGGAGCAGAAATTTCACTATGAAAGCACACAGCTTTATTCCCTGATCATTTTCTTTTGTCCTTCTCATCTACCTTGCATTTTTCAAGATCTATTACATACATCTTTTTTCCCCACCAATGCATAACAACAGTATGCATCTGCTCTGTCCAGAACAACCAACAGCCCATGAGAAACTTCCTAGAAGCAGGTTTTGGTGTGGGGGAAAGGATGCAGGCATCGCAGATGTTGAAATCTGATTCTTTGGGTTTTCATCTCGTAATAAAATGCAAACACCCTTTCTGTCTATAGCATTTTTAGTGTAATGTTCTTTTGGTAATGATAAGGGAGAAATTATTAACCTAAGGTGCTGTACTTTGCACTTGAATAAATAGCCTCTTTAACATGTGCTTGTATAAACTGTGAACTTAAACTCTTGATCCCTGTGAAAGTTCCTCTGATGTTGCGTCTGCATTAGAGGAAAACAATTAGGGCATCCCTAGGAAACTAATCCTCAGGAGGGATGAAATTCAGGAGAGACTAACAAGTCTGCACCTTTGATCCACTTCTCCACTCAGCAAAGCCAGGCAGGATTATTCCAAAGCCTTTAACAAAATATTTAGGGAATTTTAAACCCAGAAGTATCTGTAGTCTTTGCAATCCAGGATACTTTACATTGGATCTTCTTCTGTAGTGTTTCTGACTTTGATGTGCAAGTCAGTTTGCAGGGATGACAGGAGTAAATGTCACTGAAAGTTTCTGTGCAGCCTTCATGCTCTGCCATGTAGCAGATATTGCCTAAGTGTGTCAGAGTAGGGGTTAATTCCTTGCCTTTCCCTCTCTCCCTAATAATTCTTGCATTCCTGCAAATTTAAGTTTATAACCATTGCTATATGCACGCACTGCTTATGTAGCAGATATTGCCTTAGTGTGTAGGGGTTAATTCCTTACCTTTCCCTCTCTCCCTAATAATTCTTGCATTCCTGCAAATTTAAGTTTATAACCATTGCTATATGCACACACTGCTTATGATGATTTTTCAAGGCAAGGAAATTTATGTATTCAAAAAATGCCTTGGAAAAACTGTCAGAATTGCTTAATTTTCACAGAATCACACAGAATAACAGAAATGTTAGGGGTTGGAAGGGACCTCAAAAGATCATCAAATCCAACTCCCTGTCAGAGTCGGATCACTAGAAGATTGTTTTAGAGCTCCATGCTACAATCTCTCATTTGCTATTTACTAATGGTCAGCTCAGCATCTGAACAATAGTACCAAAACCATTCCTGATCAAGAGCAGGTTAGTGCAGAGGAGCAGCACACCTCTGCTAACATTTCAAAACACACAGTTAATTACCAGAACTACGTTATGATTAGTAGCAATACAGGAATCTTTTGCAAAAGCCTGACTCTCTAGCAAGAGACACCACTATGTCATTTCACTGCATTTGAAGAAGTTTTAAATGACTATTTTGGTCCTGAGAAGGCGGTGACAGCACTGCAGCATTTCACAAGATGACTGTGATCATAGAATCATAGAATCAACCAGGTTGGAAGAGACCTCCAAGATCATCCAGGCCAACCTAGCACCCAGCCCTAGCCAGTCAACTAATCCATGGCACTAAGTGCCTCAGCCAGTCTCTTCCTGAACACCTCCAGGGACGGTGACTCCACCACCACCACCTCCCTGGGCAGCCCATTCCAATGCCAATCACTCTCTCTGNCCTCCTTTGTCCTACTGGCTACACTGTTCTTGATACAGGCCAGGATGCCATTGGCTCTCTTGGCCACCTGGGCACACTGCTGGCTCATAAAAGCACTGGGGAAAGCAGACCGCTTACCAGACTACAAACCCCAGCACCTGCTCTTCTACGATGTGGGATTTCCTTAAATTAATTTCTTATTTCAAGGGGCTTTAGCATCCAAAAGAAAATACATTTAGAGCACTAAAAATCTACAGACACTGCTCAGGTGAACCTGGTTAATGTAATGGAAATTTGCCGTGAATGTCTGAAGAAATACATCTGAAGATCTCACTCTCACTGTGTAAATGAAAAGTCAAGCCTACTTAGCAGTTTAGTTTCTCATTATAACTATTTTTCCCTTGTCCAACTTTTAAGTACCTATGAACTGTGTTTCCTAGAGTGATTATAAGGTGTTTTTAAACACTCACCCCTTGAAATGGGTATTCCAGGTTCACAGAAAAGCCCTCCATAGCTCTCAGGAACTGTGTCGTTCATGCAGAAGTATGAGATGTTAATTTCATATTTTACTAGAGGAGTCCTTCTATAAGATCAGTTTTGCTGGAGGCAGCCATGAGTGATTTTCCTTGTCTGTGCAGGTCAGCAGACGCCTAAATGCCTGTGAAACAGTACCATGGCAGCAAGGTGATACTCTTACATTTCCTTTAATGACAGTTTCTGCTTTTCACTGACGCTCTACCCCCCATTAATCCCGCTCTGAAAGCTGAAAAACAACGTTCCATATATCTGTATGATGGGTTGCATTGTGTTTTCAAGGTCTCTTCTGTATTCAAGTCTTCTTAAGTCATCCTAACTCTTGAAGAACCATTATTAAAGTTCCTGAATTCTTTCTCATCCTACACAATGTTATAAAGCACTTTATACTTCAATAAATTCCTGATAAGTTCCTCTCTCCATTTCTCATGTGCCAGCCCCAGTGCAACATCTGCCAAGTAGCAGGGTACAAAGTCAGTTTGCTTTGCTTTTGCAAGCCATGAGGGGAAATAAAAGTGTGTTAGGTGTTACTCTTGGTGGAGTATCTGTAGAAAGGAAATAGAATTTCTTCTACTGAGATTATAGAGATTGTAGGCAAATCTGTGTTTCTTCTCAGAAGGAAACAAGCCTGTTCTCAGCACATAGCTCTCAGGATGGGACACACTGAATGACTTAGAATTGTTATGCTCAAACTCACTTTCAGTCTCTGCTGGGACACCTTATTTTTAATGGCAGTGCTGACCAGTTGCAGCAGCAGTGTGCTTCAAATCTCC
The DNA here is from genome assembly GCA_013400475.1 of Tricholaema leucomelas. Lineage (NCBI taxonomy): Eukaryota > Metazoa > Chordata > Aves > Piciformes > Lybiidae > Tricholaema lacrymosa > Tricholaema leucomelas. Next base: position 99,334 of record WAAF01010716.1, read on the forward strand.
CCTCCATTCCCAGGGAGCAGCTTGAAGGAGCTGCAGGCAATGCTATTAGTAAGTCCTCCATTTCCATGAACAGGATCCTTCACTCTGTAAGCGATCTCAGGGGTGAAAAGCTATTTGAAGCACACTGGAAAGAGAAGTGGCATCTATTGTGATATGGCTTTTGTCACAAAACTTCATCTTAGATTAAACATCAGAAGCCTTTCCTTCTGTTCAAGCTGCCCCTGTGCTTGCTTTTGCAATCAATTCTAGATTTATGCAAGGTTTTTGCTTTTTCTCTCCTCCTTTAATTTTGTGTGATATGGAGATTTTTGGTACCAAATCAAAGAATCAACCAGGTTGGAAGAGACCTCCAAGATCATCCAGTCCAACCTAGCACCCAGCCCTATCCAGTCATCTAGACCATGGCACTAAGTGCCTCATCCAGTCTTTTCTTGAACACCTCCAGGGACAGTGATTCCACCACCTCCCTGGGCAGCCCATTCCAATGGGACGGGGGAAGGCATTTATTTATATTTGTGTTTTACCTTTTACTTTATAAATGGCACAAACATCAGGCTTGATCTTTCTTGCTTGTGGCAATGAGTACACAACACTGTCATTTATTGCTCTTATTAGTTGCATAATCTACATATTCCTTTTCCTAAATCAAAGTCTACTGAAGTTTTCTTTGAGGAGGACCTTTTAATGCCTGTGACATGTTAGCAGCTGCATAATAAACAAAGAAAAAAAAAACCAAACCCAAACATTTCCTGCACCAATTTATTCATTAAAAACCAACTTGAAATCTCAGTGCAAAAGAACTTCCTCTTGCTACATTCATAACTTTATACCTGAGATGTTTTCTATTAGGGCTAGCAGTGATAGGGAGAGGGGCAATGGTTTGAAATTAGAGAAGGGGATATTTATATTGGATGTTAGGGAAAATGTTCACAGAATCACAGGATCACAGAATTTCTTAGATTGGAAAAGCCTTTCAAGATCATCAAGTGCAATCATTAGTTTCACACCGACAAGTCCTTGACTAAACCAAAGTTCTTTACAGTGAGCATGGTTCAGGTTGCCTAGAGAGGAAGTTGAATCCCCATCCTGGAGATATTAAAGGTGAGGCTCGATGGGGTTCTGGGCGACCTGATCTAGTTAAGAATATCCATGCGTATTGAAGAGGGGGTTGGACTAGGTGACCTTTGAGGTCCATTCCAACCTCCATGATTCTGTGATATCTCATGGACTATAAGAATATATATATATATATATATTTGTTGTAGACATGCTAAGAACCACAAAGGAATAGAAAGAGAGATGCACAAATGCACTTCAGAAAATAAAACTGTATTATAAGCTACAGGAAGGTAATAAGCCTGCTCTCTTCTACCTGAAATCTGTCATAAAAGCCATCTATATGAACTTCATTCTCTTTTGGTTTTGGTTTTTTATATGTTCAGAGCTTACAGTACAGTGTTTTCATTATAGATTGGCAGCAGACTGGGAATTAAGCCTGTTTTCCACATAAACAGTTGTTATTTTATGGAGTGTCATTCAATGTAATGGCACCAGACTTTAGCACTTAGCCTGCATCCCAATTACCCATTAGCAGTTTGTGTAGTCAGGGAGCAGAAAAAGATCTACTCTGCACTGTAGCAATTATTTCAGAGTATCTGCTTCTCAAACTTTATGCAAAGGGAGGCTTTTCCATAAGCAGTAACTGCTATTTTAAATGAAAAACTTTTGGCTAAGCAAAGAATAAATTATAAAAGGCATCTGAGACTTTTTGCTCAGCAGAGCTCCCTTTCTCACGTTTTTTCTCCAGTCCACAAGGAAGCAGATGTCTTACATAAAATCCTATGCAAATGTAACTGATGCAAGAATAGGGCTAAAGACAAAAATATTCTGATGGTATGGATTTGCTGGTTGCATGCACTTGTTTATGGGGTGTGCTAGTTTGAAGCTAGCTAGAATGTTTTGGTGAGAAGAATTAGATTACAGGCTGTGAAAGGAAAACAGTGGTGATGTCTGCTTCCCTCACAGGCTTGCTGAGATGTATAAAAACAAAAAGCAAAACATAGATAATCACTTCACTCAGGAGTCTCACTTGGGAATGGGGAACTGGCTGAGCTGCATCTTACTCTCTAACCTCACCCTCCATTTTGGACTAATCCACNAACACCCAAACCACTACATGGGGTTTTGTAGTTTGTTTTTTTTTCCCCTGAGGAAATACCTTGTGTGTAGACAACTGCCACTGTTGGAATGCTACAGCTATTGGAACTTGAAATGCTGGAGCATGAGCCATGGACAGGCGAGAGTGAACGAGCTCAGAAGTACTGAGTTGAGATAAAACAGAAGGTTGGAATGACCTTAGAGAGTGGTGTAACAAATATAAACAAATGTAAGGCTGGAGCCTGTGGTTTTCACCTATCTCTGCTGACTTAGATTGCTTAGACACAATGTAGGTGTTGCTGAGAGAATATGATGAATGTCTATGCCAATTAGTAGATAATTTCTAATGCAACTACATGTAACCAATTACAGTTCAATACAATTTGTAGCCTTCTGATGAAAGGTTTATAAACATGTTTGGAATGCAATAAATGGATTGGCTTGCATCAAGCATCTCCTCGTCTCTTCTGATGCCTGTGGCATCGTAGCCCGTGGCATGCCACCTTTATTATCATGAAGTCCCCACATCTGTGGAAATGCCTTGCATTCAGCACATCCTCTGCCAATGATGCAAAAGCAGATATCTGCCTTTCCAATAGCATGCAAAATGTTATGGACTCAGAGAATGGAATGAAGTTACTGCTGTCTTGACACATTTGGATAGATAGCTGTTTCTGAGAAGTTTTAGCAGAATCCTAAGCAGTTTACAAGAGAAGCTTGTAAGTGTGGGGCTGTTACATTAGGCCACTAGCCACCACATTTGAGAAGTCGTGGCAGCCTGGTGAAGTTCCCAAAGATTGCAAAAGCAGAAACATAACCCCCAATTTTTAAGAAGTGGAACAAAGAAAACCCAGGCAACTACAGACCTGTCAGTCTCACCTGACTCATCCTGGTAACTGCACTCAGGTGCAAGGAAAATAACAAAGTGATGAGTGGCAGTCAACACGGCTTCAGAAAGGGCAAATTGTACCTGATGAATCTGGTGGCCTTTGGTGACAGAATAACAGCTCTGGTAGGTATGGGAAGATCAACTGACACCTTGTCTCTAAGATGGAGAGATGTGGACTTGATGGATGGATCCTCTGATGGATAAGGGGCAGGCTAGATGGACGGACTCCTGAGTTATGATCAGTGTCTCAATGTCCAGGTGGAGACTACTGACAAGCGGAGTTTTTCAGGGATCTGCACTGGGTCCAGTGCTGTGTAACATCTTTGTCAGCAGCACAGATAGTGGCATCAAGTGCACCCTCAGCAAGTTTGATGACTACACCAGGCTGTGTGTTGTGGACTCACTTGAGAGAAGAGATGCCATCCAGAGTGATCTTGACAAGCTGAGAAGTGGGTCAGTGCATCGGGTTCAACATGTCAAAGTGCAAGGTCCTGCATCTGAGTTGGGCCAGACCCAGGCACAAATACAGGTTGTGTGCAGAATGGGTTGAGAGTAGCTCTGAAGAGACTTGGGTGCATTGACCGAAGAGAAGCGCGATATGAGCTGGCAGTGCGCTCATGCGGTCCAGAAGGCAAATCATATCCTAGGCTGCATCAAGAGGAATGTGGCCAGCAGGTCAAGAGAGGTTATTTGACCCCTTTAGTCTGCTCTTGCGAGACCCCGCCTCAAATTCTGTGTCCAGTTCTAGTGTCCCTGTCATAAGAAGGACACAGAGTTGTGACATGTCCAGAGAAGGTTCACAAAGATGATCCAAGGGCTGTAACACCTCTGCTATGAGGATAGGCTGAGGGAGCTGGGGTTGTTTGGCCTAGAGAAGAAAAGACTCCAGGGGGACCTTACAGCTGCCTTCCAATATCTGAAGGGATCCTACAGGAAATCTGGAGACTTTTCATAAGGGTGTCTGGCTATAGGACAAGAGGGAATAGGTTTAAGCTGAGGCAGAGTAGCTTTAGATTGGATCTTAGGAAATTCTTTAGTACAAGAGTGGTGGGACTCTGGAATAGGCTTCCCAGGGAAGTTGCAGATGAGTCCTCCTTGGGAGTGCTCAAGGCCAGGTTGGATGACGCTTTGAGCAGCCAAGGTTAGTTGAGAGGCATCCCTGCCCATGGCACGGAGGTTGGAGTAGATGATCTCTAAAGTCCCTTCTAACCTAAGGCATTCTCTGATTCTATTGTCTAGATGCCAAGCTTTAGAGCTCAGCTTCTAACACAGAAAAGGCCAGACTCTCCAAGCACGTGTTTAACAACAGGACCATATTTTAGGGCAATATACAGAGTGCTAAAGAACTGAATAACTTCTAGAGTGCTTTTCCAGCGTGCCTGAACTGGGAGGAAGTCTGCTTATTCCTTTCTGCTTGTTGCAATGCCCATGCAGGGACTTGGGCAATGATTAGCTCCAGGACAGCCCAGTGCTCCACACCCACGGGTGGATTAGTCATGTGTGTGTGTGTGCACATATGCTTGTAATCAAATTTGAATCCCCTGTGAACAAAGATGTTCTTGAAGAAGAAGTTTATTTTCCTTGTTTGGGTTCTTCTACAGTTTCTCAGTTCTGGAAAAACATCCCCAAAACAGTGCTCATGGGGCTCATCCTTTTCATTAGACATTTTTATTTTTCCTAGCTTGCTCATGTTTTTTTCCCATTTTAGAAGCAATGTTTGGCACTTAAAATTATCCAAGTATTAATAAAAACAAAACTTTCTCAAGGATTGTGATCAGCAGCTACTAGTGATAAATAACAATGACAACACTCAAAGAATGTGAGCCATGTTGAGGATGCTCACACTACTATGCTCAACAGTATGTATTGTAATCAAGAATATCCTCTGGGCAATTAAGACCCCAGAAAAGGCAAAGGGCTGAATCACCAGGGTGAACCACTTGAACCATATAGGCATAGGCAACACTAGGAATAGAAAGAGTGACCAATGCAACCTCTGCCATGGCCAACACCATGGTCAAAGCTGTGTGTGCTTAGGAAATGATGAGCTTTAAGGGAACATTATTTTTTAATGTGACTTGTCCTAACCTGTTCCCAGAATAATGTTCTGACTTGTTCCATTTAATGAAACCCAGATATGTCTAAGCCTCTTGGACCCTGGCAATGATGGACAACTGTCCCTATCTCTGCCTCACATACATGTTCAATTGTCACATTTAAATCTTCTTGAGCATTGAATATGCCCATGGACACATGAAGGCAGCATTTTGCATGGTATCCTCCACAGCGCTTTATGCCATGTGCTCTGCTGGACTACTGATCCTAGGTTTGATTAGGTTGGGCAGCTGTATAGAAGTACTGAGTCTGATGTCCTCTGCTTCAGGTGGGGGATCCTTTAGAAACAAAATTACTGACAAATGCAGAGGTAAGTTTTACTCTTCCCATATCGTGTTTTTTACTCTGTCCCCCTTAGCTAGTATGTCCAAAAAGACAAGGTTTTCATGTAACTTTTTACTCCTTCATAGCTACATTTTGAGTACCTGTGTACAGAGTTTAAGTTAAAGCTTCCTCATGATGGCTCAAGCCCCTGTGACAAAGACTTTCCTTTTCCCCTTCAGTCACAGCTGAGAAACTGGGACAAAATATGAAACCAGAGCTATACAGATCAGCTGTAGAAATCAACCAGACACAAAACACAATTCATACAACCAACCTGACAGTTTGCAATACAAATTCACTTATCCCAGATGTTTTGTTTTAAGATGGTACCCAGATAAAATAACTTTGTTTACAATGATGTTCAGACCCCTGCTGTAATGTGTCAGTTTTCAATATGCTCAGATAGCAACCCTTCAATCTGTACTGCTCAGCTGTGGTCAGAAATCTCCTCAGTCAGCCTGTAAGCCATGTTGACACTTCTAGTGGTAACTCAATGCTAGGGTACTGAGTACTTTGTATTTTCATACACATGATATTGCATGGGTTTGGGTTTGTTTCAGAAAGTCCTCTACTTCAGTCCACTGCCAGTCTATCACCTTGTTCAATAACTCTTGCCCTCTTGCTCATTTTGAGTCTTAGTCAAGCTTGTGGGTAAATGCACCAAATATTTTAACCTTGCAAGAATATGCTGCAGCTCAACCCATAGGTCAAGATATTTTTAACACAGTTTTCTCTAGCATCTGATCTAGCTCCATAAAAGATCATCTTTTCTCTCAGGTATAACAACCCTTCTTTTGTAGCACGAGTTCTTGTTTTCTTCAAACCGTTCTGAACAACAGCTCTGAAATCACCAAATCCACACAACATGTCAAATTCCAGTCCCAAGTGCACTGCCTTTAACTTGAGCACTATCACAGTAGCACAGTATCACCAAGGTTGGAAGAGACCTCACAGATCATCAAGTCCAACCCGTTACCACAGAGCTCAAGTGCCACGTCCAATCCTGCCTTGAACAGCTCCAGGGACGGCGACTCCACCACCTCCCTGGGCAGCCCATTCTAGTAGCCAATGACTCTCTCAGTGAAGAACTTTCTCCTCACCTCAAGCCTAAATTTCCCCTGGCGCAGCTCCTGGTTTGGTATGGTACTACACACCATAGAGCAGCTCCTGGTTTGTGCCTCTGAAAGGCAAAGGAGTCAGTACTACTCTAAAGAGGAGTAATAGGAAAATACTTCATGGATGGGGTAGAACTGTTTTCCTATGAAAGAACAATTGTTTTATTCTATCAAAAGCTGTGTCTGCAGGGCATATCAGATAAACTGGACATTAAAAGCATCAAAAGATTAATAAAACTAATAAACAGAGGAGTAAGATAGACATCATTGTCCCTTTTGTCTTGTGCATTTGTCGCTGTATTTCTCTCTCCAGTTTTGGTGACGGGCAAGCAAGGCAGACAGATACCATGCTTTTTCTGAGCACTGCCAGAAGTGATAGCTCTCAAAAGGACATGGGAAATGTGTAAATCTTTGCATCCACTCTGTCCAGCTGACTTTGCCAAAATGCAACAGAAAATCCACTTTGCTAAAATGCTATGTACTTCTGCCATACCTCATAACTCGAAGGTAAATGTCATTACACATACGAGGTATAATTGTTCTGTTTATCCCAGTGATTCAAATTGCCTTCAGAGAAGCTGTAGTTTTATAAGTGGTTTAATAGGTGGGTTTTGACAGGAAAGGTGTTATCAAATGAAAAAAAATAAAAAGGGTATCAGGAAAAAACTTCCAAATACTAAGATGATGGAATAGTTTCTCAAGGGACGATGCAGAAGTCGCAAACTTACTATAGCAAGTTGCAAACTTACTATAGGCAATGATCTTGCAAAGACAAGAGGAAATAGTCAGCCTTCTCTAACATCTGTTCTTATTTACAATTGTCATCAATTTGTTCAGAGTATGTCCTCTATGTGTGTACTTATGAGGCTGTAAAGCTCAAGAACAGTGACCTTCAGCTTCATCACAAGATTAGGTACTTGCATTGTTAAACCCATGTCTAGCAACAGCTTACATGGCAGAATCCTACATATGAAACTGAAACCATCACATCCACTACACTTGAACCAAGAAAGGTATCTAGAATATTATCTCTCTTTAGCCTTAAGTTACATGGAAAAAAAAAAAAAACACAAGAGCCTTGCACAAACTTGTTTAGACAAGGGAATGAATCCTTGAAAACAGCTGTTAATTAAGGTGAGATGAGTAAAAGGTGAGATGGGTAACAAGAACACAGATGTAGCATGGGTTCTGTAGCAACTAAGATGGTACAAACATATGGAACTAGATGTTTGCTTGTTTTCCATGACTGCAGAAACATTTTGGTTCTTAAATACAGAAAAAAATTGTAAGTGAAAGAGAACAAGTAGGATTATCAAACATCTACTACATCCTGGAAATCAGAGCAAATTGCCAACTGACAGAGACATTTCATATTGATTCATATACACATGACCTAAGATGTGATATGTTAGACAATGATATTACGATACTGGTTTATTCAATGTTTTTAAGAATAGAGAGAATTATCTTACTTAAAGTAAATTACATGAAACTGTAATGAATAATGTAAGGTCATGGAGTTATGGACAGATTTCTGCTCAGACAGTAGAATTTTCTATGATTTTGATGCTGCAGGGCCTGTTAATCACAGAATCATAGAATCAACCAGGTTGGAAGAGACCTCCAAGATCATCCAGTCCAACCTAGCACCCAGCCCTAGCCAGTCAACTAGACCATGGCACTAAGTGCCTCATCCAGGCTTTTCCTGAACACCTCCAGGGATGGTGACTCCACCACCTCCCTGGGCAGCCCATCCCAATGCCAATCACTCTCTCTGGCCTAACATCCAGNGTAGATTAATTTTCCAAAAGAGCACAGAACTTCAATAATTTGACTTTCAAATACTCCTGTAACTAACTCAAAGAGTTTGTGGTAGTGCAATGCACTCATACAGCGATGCCACCACCTGGATCTCTTGAATGGATTTTGCTGTCAGTTTAAACAAAAATGTGGAAGTACTGCTTTGTAGTAAGCTGATTATTCATCCATTCAGTGAATTGTAATTCTTCCTGTATGAACTGGCAGTGGAAAACTGTGCTAGATGTTCACTCTGCTGCAGTGGGAGAAAACTGGCCTTCACACAACCTGCTTGGTTTTCAAACTAGGCTGCCAAAGCAGTCCCAGAGCACCTAGGCAGTACACTTGAATAAAATGAGGCTGTTGCTAAACATGCATTGCTCAAGAAGATCTAAACAGAAATATTTCTCTATGAACACCATAAAATTGAAAAATGGAAAGCAGGTACATGTCCACTGCTTTTTAACACCAAATTCCAGAAGTCCTTCGAGGCAATTGAGCTTGTACATGAGAGGAGGGAGAGGAGATGCTGTGTAACTGGCTCTGGTTTTCTGAATTTTTGAGCCAAACATACTACACTCAGAATTAGAACCATGTCCAGGAAGCTCTGTCTTCTTTTGATGCCTTGCAACCTTTAACAGATCTTGTACAAATGCAGGGTGCTCAGACATGTCTTTGCAGTAAAATCAAGGTGAGGATGTGGAATCAGTGAGTTTCCCCTTGTACAGAAGCATCTCTCTAAAGGAGACCTCTCTCCTAACCAGCTGTGACCTCTCTTTGTCTGTAAGTATCTCACCATCTTCTCTGCCAGGTTGTATGCTCTCAAGCTGCATTTGAGCACATAAATGAAATTCACTTTGTTCTGCCCCTGCACTCCGCTCATCAGGTATATGCTAGGCAAAGAGCGACTGGAACAGCACACATTGGTTACCACGCTCGACATACTGTGTTTAAGCTAAAGCCATTTATGGGACAAGTTCGGGGTACTTCAGAAACCTCCTCCCTCCTTGTGGACTGTAACAACAAATGGGACAGACTTCAACTTTTGAAGGATGGGTGACTCATTGAAAGCAAGTCCTCCTGCAAAGACCATTCATCAAATGAAGACAGCCTGCCTCTTACGCCAGAAGAAACCAAATGCGTTGGCCTGCAAGGCATGAAATAAAGCCTGTCATCCTGCTCAGAGTGCTCTCATAGGATTGCTTGATGGGATTAGGGAACAGAGGAGAATATTTCTTATTCTAGAGAACTGCTACAGTCCACATGTAGGAATTAGTCCTTGTGGAACTCAATTTTTTTTTTTTTTCTTTCAAACTCTTCGTGCTTGGGCAATTCTGAGTAACATCGTTCACATTTTACTGAGTTGCTGCAAAGAGAGCCGATTTTGCCAGCCACATTTGGGTTGTACCCTACATAGTAAAACGCAGCTAAAGCTGAGCGTTACATGGCATAACCTCTGTGGTAACTTCAGTAAAGCAAAAAATCAATATGACTCAGTTCTAACCAGAAAAATTAACATTTAAAGGAAGCACCTCGTGTGTTTGTTCAAATGACAACGAACACTTACAGACCGCTACCAGAGTGGGGAAGGGTGATCCATTAGATAGCTTTGTACACAGAAGAGAGTGAATTATACCCTGTTTCTTACTCTCTCTCTGACCCTTCTTCACCACTTTAAACAGCAAGGAAGAAATTGCCACTCCTAAGAATTGTGAGTAATTTGCAGGCTCACACTGAAGCAGCTGAAGCACAGAGCAGGCAGTTTCCCGATGTTTCAGGCTGTTAATGGCTAAAAGACTGGAAAACATCAAAGCTGCCTTAGGACTAAGCCTTGTTCTTGCTGTAGTTAACAAAACCCATTCTCACCCTTACTTCTAGGGTCAGCAGGAAGGATAGCTGGGAAAAGTATCATATAAAATGCTGTTTGGGAGCTGAGACACTTGTGGTACTCATTTAACATCAAATTTTGTGTGTGCAAGGAAAGACAAAGAGGAATGGGCTGTGGTGTATACAGACTGGATGAGGCACTTAGTGCCATGGTCTAATTGACTGGATAGGGCTGGGTGATAGGTTGGACTGGATGGTCTTGAAGGTCTGTTCCAACCTGGTTGATTCTATCCTATTCTATTCTAAATCTTCCTGTTTACCCCTGTGGCTGTTTGAGTTAGATTTCTAGCTCAGACACTAAAAAAAAGATCATCAGAACACAGAAACTTAGAAGCGGAAGCTCTGAATGGAGAGGTGAACATTCTAGGGACAGGCCATATAATGGCAACAATGAATAAGTTAATATAATTTCATTGGAGCATCAAGAGCTTTATGTCTGGAAGCACAGCTTGTACCTTCCCCTTTGCTGCTCCTGCTGCTTCTTCTGTGCCCACTTCTATCTTCCCACGCTGCCGTTTTGGCTGCTGCTGCTTTTGCTTCGCCGCCACTTGACCCCTTCCCCATGTTCCTTAAGGTTATTACATTTCTGTGGTGGTTTATTCTTCTTATACTCTTATATTTAGCTTAAACTATAAAAAAATGCAATTTCTTTTTTCCTAACTTAAAAAAAAAAACCCTGTGCTTTAGTGAGTTTACTCTACCAGGGGAGGGACCCACCCTAACCCAGGACAACCCCCCTGACAGTCACAGTGTTTTTAAGTAGCACTAAAAGTGGAGCTTTTTCAAGGTCCTCCTCTCCCAGAAAAATATTCTGTAACTCACCTAGTTTTAAGTAAGGTCTGAGTCCAAAGCTCCTCTGCTTTTCCACACCGTAATTAAGCATGGTTATTGTGGCCATTGTGAATAGGTTTGCATTTGGGAAACTACTTTTGATTTAAGTGCACTCAAGAAAATTCTTCCATTGGAAAAAAAAGCAATCTTTGTTAACTGAAAGGCATGCAGCCAGCAGAACTTTACATGCACAATTCAGAACATTTCACGTGCATATTACCTTCCCTACAGCTGGTTCACTTTATGTATCTCCTAAATATGCCAGGCCAGTTGAGGTTTATTTTATCCCTACCTATCTCTCCCTGCCAGTATATTTTTCCTTTCTCCTTTAAAAGCTGGATAGGTTGGACTGGACGATCTTAGAGGTCTCTTCCAACCTGGTTGATTCTATTCTACTCCATTCTATTCTGTTCTATTCTATTCTAAATTTGTATCTTTCCTTTCTCCTTCCTCACCATGTGTACAGTTTGTTTCTTACCTGTTTGTCGTGGAGGCAGGGAATTAATGTGGCCCAGTCAGGAATTATAAAAATAGAATTATTTTATTTTCCTGGAACCCTGCCCCCAAACTATATACAAAAATTAGTTTAGTTCATTAACAGATTCGGTTTAATGGGGAATTTCTTCCAAAAGGATATTATAGATAAATTCAGATATTTAGGAAGTCAGGAAATGGAAAAGGCTAAGCTATAAACACAGCTTTACCCCACTTTCAATCAGGCTAAGCAGAAGATTAAGGGAACAGTGAGTCTTACTCAAAAAGGTGAGATAGGCATTCAGCAATGATCCCTTGCTGGATTCCTCTGCAGGAGCAGCCTTCTGATGCTGCAGGCAATATCCAATAATAGAGATCTGCACAGCAGAAGCCCTTAAGCGAGTGCAGAGCCACCAAATGTCTTGAACACTTCTTCCCAAGTGGGATGATCGTGGAATGATGTTGCCTTCACAACAGCAGGAGAGAGCCAAAACTGCTAGCGTCCCTCAGTCTCTGGGAGGCAGCCAGAAAGATGACTACTGATATGGTCTGAGAGAGGGTGATCCAGATGCTGCAGTCTCTCTCTCAAAGGACCCCAGGCTTGCCAAGCCTATAAGTTTGCACAAAAGGGTGCAAAGGTGGGGAAAACCATCCAAAACAGGGACGGGACAAAACCAAGAGCAGTACAAAAGGTAGGAGCCGTCCAAAAGTGAGGATGGTCCAGTTAGAGCAGGAACCTGTCCTTTGCAGTGGCAGGAGACTCTCAAGTCAGGGACTCTCAAGGTGGGAACCTTTTCTCTATTTATCCTTTTCTAGACAAAGTGCCCATTTACCATTTATACTGGGCACGAAAACCCAGCCAACCACCAGCCTGATTCCAGTGTGGGCTTCCACATCATCAGCCCACGTGCAGAAAGGCACCTTTTGCTGCTCCTCTTCAAGCCTGCAGGGCGGGGGGAGGGAGAAGTTTTCGAGCCTTCTTCTCCCATTCAAACCCACAGGGTGGGAGGGAGAAGAAAGGAATGATCTGTTCCTACTCAAAGTCCCCAAACTCCAGCTGAACCTCATCAAATGGGTTTGCTTTTCTTCCTGAAGGTGAGGTGGAAGATGTCATTAGAGAGGGTTTCTAGGATTTTCTGCTCTGGAAGGCAATAACTTCAAGATTGCAGAGCTTTCTAGATTATTAGATATGCAGCATTCGTGGTAATGTATGGCTGGGCATAGGCAAGACAGGTGGTATCCTAAAGCAGAAGGCTATTAGGAGTGGTAGAGGGCTGTACTGCTTACACCAGGTGCTTATGGCTTTATTGTTTATGCCAGGGAGCAGAAAACTAATAGCTGCAGATGTTTCAAGGGAGAAACTGGGTGTTCAAGATGGTGAACTTTTTCCTGGGGAAGAGGTATGTCTCCTCCAGAAGAAGTTGCTGCTTTCACCCTACACATGCCTCTGGAAAGGGAGATTCAGCAGCTCTCCCCCCAAGTTCCTTCTCCATCCCACATCACAAGTGGTTCAGCCATGGCCAACCTCCATTTCCTCATCCTTAGGGCACAGAAATCCAAGTCTTTATCTCTTGCACAATGGACATGTACTGCGTGGCAACCATTAAAGACCAGCACTGGTCAGGGCTGAAGCAGTAGAAAGCTTGTAAGTGACTTTCCCATGTAAGAAAAGATGATTGTCCTCACACAGGTTTCTCCTCTAAACATAAGATTCAAATCATAGAATCATTGAATCATAGAATCAACCAGGTTGGAAGAGACCTCCAAGATCATCCAGTCCAACCTAGCACCCAGCCCTAGCCAGTCAACTAGACCATAGCACTAAGTGTCTCATCCAGGCTTTTCTTGAACACCCCCAGGGACGGTGACTCCACCACCTCCCTGGGCAGCCCATTCCAATGCCAGTCACTCTCTCTGTCAAGAACTTCCTCCTAACATCCAGCCTAGACTTTCAGGTAACCTCAGACTTCAACATATGAGTGATTTGTCTCTGAAAACTACTCTGAATCTGGGTATGCATTAATCTCCTAAGAGGAATCCTTAGCAAAAAGTGCAATCCCTTTGGGTTTGTTCATTTTAGTAGTGAATGCAAAACTCACTTATGCCAGACCTGTAATCAAATACCTAGATAAGAGCATGTATTTAAAAACAAACAAAAAGCAAACAAAAAGCTCCAAACCTACTGACATTAAAGCTTACATTTCTTTGAAATTGCATATTTCAAGAGAATGTATGAACTTCACTCACAAATTTTTGACAGAAGCCTTTTCAAAGGACACATAAAGTAGAACCACGATTCTGATGGTGCCCAGGAATGACTGGCATTAGGCCTCACTCATACCAAGGATCTGGCAGTCAATCAATAGGTAATTATCTGTGCTGTATTGACTTAAATCATAATTGGTTTCCCTTGAATACCATGCCAGATCCTCAACGGAATGAGTCACTGTACATTTTATGCTAGTTTTCTTTCCTTATCTGTTCAACTCAAATCCCTACTTGAATGCAGACCTTTCCTTATCAGTTCAACACAAATCCCTATTTGAATGCAGACCAACAGAGATATCTCCAGCAGTGCAATCCCCTGGGAACACAAGATTTGCCATACCTAGCCCAGAATCTTGCATCTAACAACAGATAGTGTCTGATGTCTCCGAAGTCACAGAAGTGAGGAAAAAAATGCATCTGTTCAACCATGCATCGTGACTGTAGAAAATAGGATTTGAAGAGACTTTTTTCTTGCTTCTCTAAATGTGAAATGTGGCTGCATCTCTTTTTCCCTTTCTGCATCACACACATAGCATCCGGATACACATGTCTCTCCACACAGCATGGAATCATACAATCATAGAATCAACCAGGTTGGAAGAGACCTCCAAGATCATCCAGGCCAACCTAGCACCCAGCCCTATCAAATCAAATAGACCATGGCACTAAGTGCCTAATTCAGGCTTTTCTTGAACACCCCCAGGGACGGTGACTCCACCACCTCCCTGGGCAGCCCATTCCAATGCCAATCACTCTCTCTGGCAACAACTTCCACTTGACATCCAGCCTAGACTTCCCCCGGCACAACTTGAGGCTGTGTCCCCTTGTTCTGTTGCTGGTTGCCTGGCAGAAGAGACCAACCCCCACCTAGCTACAACCCTCTCCCTCTCCTTTTTTGGAAAGAAAAGAATCAGATGTAGAGAGGGAGAAGGTGAAACACCCAAATAAAATAGCCCTGCTTCGATTTGGAAATTAAAGAAATTTGGAAATTAAAAGAAGAAAGCTTTAACTATTAATAAAAGGAATTTAAGGTAGAGAAGTTACAGAGAGGTATAGGGAAGGGAAAACAAGATATGAAAATATATATACATAACCTTGACACACTCCAAATTTCATTCATGAATTAGTTTCTTGCTGAATATGATATTTTCCTTAAAACCTGAATGAAGAGCACTGCACAGTTACATTTTTGTTTGTCCTCTATTTCTCTGCTGACTCTTTCTCCCATGGGTGCAGCAGTTACTGAAGCTCATGGTATCAACCTGGCCTTTCAGATGCTGCTAGTCACACTGCTCAGCTGATCTCTTCTCTGAAGAGACCTTGCACAAAATTGAGCCAGCTTTGCCAACTCAGCTGAGAGTCAGTTTCCTCCAAAGTCTGCTCATGCAAGAACTGCCTGCAGTCTTGTTCTTTGAAGCCTACTGATTCTCTGATGATCAGCACTGAATGGGGCTGACACCAACCTCTCTTTCCCTGAAACTTTGGTTTTTCCTGTTAAGAGAAGATTGGAGAAGCAGCTGGCAGGGTCTCTCTCCCAGATCTTGCTAACTCCCTGTTCTACGACAGAATGAGGGAGGAAAAAAAAAAANGTCCTGAATTAGACATCCTGACACTGAGAAACTTTCTGCCTTTTCCTTTCCTCTCCTTTTTATCAACCAGCTGTCCTAAGTGGAATAACAGATTCCAGGATGTACTCCCAGCTGTGAAAAATAAGATACACACTTTCTGTCTGTTTGGGTGTGAGGCATACAGTGTAGGTGCACTTGTGTTAACTCACTAATCAGCCCAAACCCTGCACTTACAATGCCCTGCAATTTCTTGGCACTTGAACTGTGTTGTTACAGTAATATCATAGGCAGACAGTGCTGATTAAAAGCAAGCCAAGTAAGGCACATGTGGATGTCAGTGCTTAATTTGAATTATTATTTGCATGTTCTCCTAGGTTATATGGAAAAAAAACAACAACTTCTTTCTGCATCATAAACAAATAATACATGTAATACCATAAACAAATAATACATGTAATACATAAGATGGGATAACAGCAAGACTTTTCTCTCCCATGTAGTGAAATTGCTCTTACCATAAGTCTTACACACTCACAGCAAACTGCTAAGTGATGTCTTTCTCAAAACGTCTATTCCCTGGAGCTATTCTCAGCCTTACAGAGATCTGTTTGTTTTAAAAGAAAATGAACAAACAAACACTGGAATTAAAACTTTATGTAGATTTGAGTTTTCAAACCTAAAAAGATACAGGTTGCATAAATTGATGCTTAATAGTAATAGTAATAGTAGCGGTAATAAAACACAACAGTTATAGTAGCAATAGTAATGGTAATAGTAATGGTAGCAATAATAAAACACAATGGTGTCAGAAAAGTTAGCAAGTGCCCTGATCCAACAGCACTTCATACAATAAAATTAGACATTTGAGAATATATTTATCACATCAAAGTATGATAAAATCACTTATGATAGGTACAGATAGCAAGACCATGAGGGAAAACGGAAAAATGTGGAATAAAATTGCATGCTATACTACAAAATGCAGTATAGGCTGGATGTTAGGAGGAAGTTCTTGCCAGAGAGAGTGGTTGGCATTGGAATGGGCTGCCCAGGGAGGTGGTGGAGTCACCATCCCTGGAGGTGTTCAAGAAAAGACTGGATGAGGCATTTAGTGCCATGGTCTAGTTGACTGGCTAGGGCTGGGTGCTAGGTTGGACTGGATGATCTTGGAGGTCTCTTCCAACCTGGTTGATTCTATTCTTTCTATTCTATTCTATTCTATTCTATGACCCTACATGATACCAAATTCCAGAAAAGAAAGCATTTAAGTTTTTTTAGGTAGATATGAAATTATGTCAGCATAACAGATATCAAAGCTATCATGGAAAAAGAATCCAGGCACAAGGTGGGAGTTTGAAGTTGTGTGAAGAGAAGAAAATTAATATAGAGAATAAAATCCTTGCATGCTATAGCAAAATAAGCCTAGGGAAAACAGCTCTGTGGGAAGGTGAATGAATGAAATGGTTGTTATTAGTTATCTCACTCTTACAGATATGCAAGCAGACCAAGGCTTCATTCCAAGATACTAAAACATTCCCAGGAAATATCTGAAATAATACAAAAGGAACTGTAAGCAGCAGTGGGAAGTGATGCAATACAAAAACATACTTTCAGCATCCATTTTATATTGAAAGGTTAATACCATTTTCTGTATTTCTTAAGAGCTACGTGGACAGACACATCCTCAGAATAGTTTCATACACTCCTAATTTTGTCAAGAGCATCTCTGAAGAATTCCTGAGAAGAAAAACAATCTGTCTCACAAAAAGAAAAAAGAAAAGCAGTATCTTGGGACAAATGCTTGATAGTTGGGAACAAGTAAGAAAAGAAAATGTGAGCAATGCAGGCTTGGATGAAGGACAAGAGTAACAGAACAGAGGAGAACAACATCATAGGAAGAACAAGAAGGGAGAGAACAGACTACATTTCCTAAGCATGTCAGTTGATTGTGTAGTAATACAAAAAGTATGAGATGCTATCTGTCAGAGCTGGGAGTCCTTAAACAATCAAAATTACGAGCCAACTATAATAGAGGCCTGGTGGCAATATTTACGTGGCTAGAACTTGACTTATTCAGCCAAGGAAAAGGAGGGCAGAAGTGCTGCAGAGTGGCAGAACTTTAACAAACAGAGATCCATAAAAGCAGCCTCACAATCACAAGGCAAAAAGGCAAAGGTGTTATTCTGGCAAATGTCAGCCATCACACTAGGAGAATCAAGCCAAAGATGCTTTCCTGAGAAATGAGTGGAAATCCCCCCAAGATACAAGGCTTCACAGTAATAGGAAGCTTGAAAGTTCCAAGTGTCTTTTGGGAGAGCAACAAAGCAGACTCTCCAGAACCTTCCCGAAGAGGAAGTCTGCAATTTTTCTGATGCAGAAAATTGTGAAAACAACCAGAAGAGAAGTCGGTCTGAATTTTACTCTATCCTGTAGGGAAGAGTTATTTGAAAATGTCAAAGTGTGAGGTAAAAAACAGGACTGAGATGAGGAAATTAGAGTTAAAGACTCTCCAAAAGCGGGAAAAAGCAAAAACCAGATACTGAACTGGAAAGAGGAATTCAAAGCGCTAATAAATAAAATCCAACAGTAATCAGGGAAAAGGAGTTCAGAAATTTTGTCCTCTAAGAAGATAATAAAAGCAAAAGATAATAAAAGCAAAAGATAATAAAAGCAAAAGATAATAAAAGCAAAACTGTAGAATATTTCCACCTGTAAGACAGCATGAAAGGTACCAAGAAAGCATTTGCCCTTGGAATGGGCTGCCCAGGGAGGTGGTGGAGTCACCGTCCCAGGGGGTGTTCAAGGAAAACCTGGCTGAGGCACTTAGTGCCATGGTCTAGATGACTGGCTAGGGCTGGGTGCTAGGTTGGACTGAATGATCTTGGAGGTCTCTTCCAACCTGGTTGATTCTATGATTCTATGATTCTTTACTGTAAGGGTCACAGAGCACTGGAACAGGCTCCCCAGGGAGGTCGTGGAGTCTCCTCTGGAGACTTTCAAGGCCTGTCTGGATGTGTTCCTCTGTGCTCTGTGTTAGGTAGTATTGTCCTGCTCTGGCAGGAGGGTTGGACTCGATGATCTCTTTGGGTCTCTTCCAACCCCTAACATCCTATGATCCTATGAACCACAAAGACCTCAGGGAGAGGAAGTAGATGTACCAGAAGTAGAAATAAAGTTGGACTACCTAGAATGATTACAGTCAGAAAGTTCATTGTATGACATGAGATGTGACTCGAGATAATTAGAAAAGGGAATGGAAAAAGTTTTCAAAGGTCCATTAGCAGAAAAAATAAAAGCAAGAAAGGAATGGAAAACAAAAAAGGCAGAGGAATCTGAAAATTATGATGGTTCAGTCTTCAGTAAAATGCCAGATGGGATCAAAATTATCAGATGTGAAGAATAAGAATCTAGGTTCCAGAGGGAAAAGAAAAGCTACAGAGCACTGTAAATTGGGATTTGAGGTGGTGAGTGGTTTGGGGGTTCGTTTTTTTCAAGACTGCTATGCCCAGTGGAATTCACTTAGGTACTTAAATATGGTGAATCAGTGGTAGACTTGTTAGTGATTGCCATAAGAAAAGTTTCACGAAGGATTGGTCTGGAAAACTGAAAAGAGTCAAACGAGCAGCCTGTTTCAAAAGGGGTAGAAAAGAGAGTGGAGAGTTCAGTTCTCATTCTCAGAAAGTGATGGAAAATCAGACAAACTATTTGTGAAAATCAAGAATACAAAGAAGCAAGTAAGGGGACAGGTGGATTTTTCCAAGCACAAATCAAACCAAACCCATCCAGTTTTTCTCTTTGATAGGAAACTGGCTTTGTGAAAAAAGGAAGATGTGTTACATGTCTTCACTTTGGCAAAGCCCTTGTTGTTGTCTCACATACTATAATAAAGGAGGCAGAGAAATTTGATCCAGATGAAACTACAAAACTTTGAAAGGAAATCTGACCAGGTATGCAAAGGAAGGTTCATTGTCAAAAAGGAAGACAGCCACAAGTCACCACAGGTGGATCTTGAGCTCATACTACTCACTGTATTCACTGATGGCCTCAAGTATAGGTTATTGTATTTCCACGTGACTCAGAAAACTAGAAAACAAGGTTAGAACTTTAAAAGACCTTAGAAAACTTGTGCTAGTTTGAAGCAAGCCAGAATGTTTTGGTGAGAAGAACTAGATTACAGGCTGTGGAAGGAAAACAATGGTGATGTCTACTTCACTCATAGGCTTGCTGAGATGTATAAAAATATGTCAAAACATAGATAACCACTTTCTACTGCTGGCGAGCTCCGAGCTGCATCTCTCTCCTAACCACCCCCTCCATTTCCTTGGCTAATCCACTTTGCTTCCTAACCCCCTGGCCGAGCCTCCATTCTTCCTTGGGACTGGGTAAGGTTGAGAGGGGTAGGGGGAAGGTGAAGGGATGGTTGAGAGCCCCTGCTTTGGACTCAGGTTTCTGGGAGGGCTGTTGTGTTTCTGTATTCCCTTTTACCTTGTCTAGTTCTGTCTGTAACTGTATATACTGTAAATATCTGCTTGTATACTGTGCCAGCTGTAAATAAAAGCTTCATTCATATTTCCAGAGCTGGCTGAGTCTAGTCTGGGTGATTTCCACAGTGTGGGGAGGTGGGGAACACCCAAACCATCACAAAACTGAAAAAAACATTATGTATAATACTGACTTGGCAGCAGATCTGCAGAAAAGGATATCTGAGTTTGATAAATGAATCAAAAATTGAAAATCAGTCACTCATGCTGCATTGTTGCAAAAAGGTAAATATTGTACTGTGGTGTGCAAGTAGAAATATTTTGTATGTGATATAAGGAATTGCCTACAAGTCTTTCTCCTAAGAAAGTATTCTTTAGCTAGCATTAGCTCAGTGCAATAAAAGTATATCTAAACTGCTCTTTTTCTGAAGAACAATGACACAGCAACTGAATTATTGCTATACCAAACACTAGTCTGACCTCACACTGGCAGGAACGCAAAGATGCTATCAAAATCAGTGACATGAATACAGCCTACCCCTGTCATGCATGGATTTGGCATTTGGAATTATACACAAAACTCACACATCAACTAATTGCAGGAAGAAGGCAGCAAGACTAAAATCAATTATCAGTAAAGCAAAAGTAAAACTTCTTTATCATCTTATTCTACCATCTCATTTTGTTACTACTGATTTTTATAAAGCAAATGACAACTAATTCGTTGTGACCTTTATATTTAGAGTGGCATTTTGATCACCACAGTACAACACAATTTCTTGTATTCCTTTTTTGAAGACAAAATCAGGAAGTATTTTGCAGCAGTGTAAGGAAAATTCCTTATGCCTTGTGATGGTTTGGGTGTTCCCTGCCCCCCTACACTTTGGAAATCACCCAGACTAGACTCAGCCAGCTCTGGAAATATGAATGAAGCTTATTATTTACAGCTTAGCAGAATATACAAGCAGATATTTACAGTACATACAGTTATAGACAGAAATAGACAAGGGAAAAGGGAATACAGAAACACAACAGCCCTCCCAGAAACCTGAGTCCCCAGGAGGGGCTCCCAACTGCCCTTTCACCTTCCCCCTACCCCTCTCAACCTTACCCCAGTCCCAAGGAAGAATGGAGGTTTGGTCAGGGGGTTAGGAAGCAAAGTGGATTAACCAGAGAGACAGCAGAGAGGCTAGAGAGAAATGCAGCTCAGAGCTCCCAGGCAGACAAAGAAGTGCCTTATCTATATTTGGATTCTTGTTCTTATACATCTCAGCAAGCCTATGAGTGAAGCAGACATCACCACTGTTTCCCTTCCACAGCCTATAACCTAGTTCTCACCAAAACATTCTAGCTAGCTTCAAACTAGCACATCCCTGTATTATAAACTGGAAGCTAATGTTTTATTTGTCTTCAGCCAGCCTGGAATGGTCTCCAGGTGACCCAATTGCCTGTGTATAACAGTGATAAATAAATCACCCAGCTGTTTAGATATGGTTTTCCTGGCAATGTTAGAACTTGCTAAGCTGGGTTTCAAAAACAGGAACAACCATAAAAATCTTCCAAAAAAAAAAAAAAAAACACAGAAGCTTGGATGAATATTCTGAGGGCTTCAGACATTCTGTTTGCATAAAGGCTCAAAGCTCCAGCTCTTGCAAACATCTCATAGCCCTGTGTGTCATAGAAATATAACTGAAACATATTCTTCAGTGGCTGCAGTGGATATTTCTGAGGTATCAGTGAGAACCCAGCTCCTCAATACAAGCATTGAAATAATGAGACACACTCTTGGAGGTCTCTTCCAACCTGATTGATTCTATTCTATTCTATTCTATCTACATTCCAGCTCGATGGCAGAAGCCACAGTTTTGTACTGCTGTTCCCTGCTTCTGTCTCAAGAATCACAGAATAGTTGAGGTTGGAAGGGACCTCCAGGGGTCATCCAAATCTACACTGCTGTTCATGCAGGGCCACCTACAGCCATTTGCCCTGGACTGTGTCCTGGCAGCTTGCATCTCCAAACAAACTCATTAGGCAACTTGTACCGCGCTCAGCCTCCCTCACAGTGAGAAAAAGTGTTTCCTGACATCCAGACAGAAATTCCCATGTTTGTGCCCACTGCATTCTGAGCTGGCACTGGCTACCACTGAAAAGAGCCTGTCTCAGACTTCCTTTTCTTTGCATACTCTCTTCAGATATTTGTACACACTAAGATCTACCCTGATCCTTTCCTTCTACAGGCTAGTCTCAGCTCTCTCAGGCTTTCCTCTCAGGACAGATGGATGAATTCCTTAATCACCATTGTGGCTCTTCACTGAACTCTATCCCGTTAAGTCCACATAACTCCTGTACTGGGGAATCCAGCACTGGTCACAGTACTCCAGGTATGGCCTCACCAGTGCTGAGCAGAGGCCCAAATCACCTCCATTGACCTACAGGCAATGCTTTATCTAATAGAGCCCAGGATACTATTGTTCTCTGTGGCAAGCACACGTTGTGGGCTGCACTGGTTAGACCGCACCAGTGTGCGTCCAGTTCTGGGCCCCCCAGTTTAAGAGGGACATTGAGATGCTTGAACGTGTCCAGAGAAGGGCAATGAGGCTGGTGAGAGGCCTCGAGCACAGCCCTATGAGGAGAGGCTGAGGGAGCTGGGATTGTTTAGCCTGGAGAAGAGGAGGCTCAGGGCAGACCTCATCGCTGTCTACAACTACCTGAGGGGTGGTTGTAGCCAGGAGGAGGTTGCTCTCTTCTCTCAGGTGGCCAGCACCAGAACAAGAGGACACAGACTCAAGCTATACCAGGGGAAATTTAGGCTTGAGGTGAGGAGAAAGTTCTTCACTGAGAGAGTCATTGGCTACTGGAATGGGCTGCCCAGGGAGGTGGTGGAGTCGCCGTCCCTGGGGCTGTTCAAGGCAGGATTGGACGTGGCACTTGGTGCCATGGTCTAGCCTTGAGCTCTGTGGTAACGGCTTGGACTTGATGATCTGTGAGGTCTCTTCCAACCTTGGTGATACTGTGAGACTGTGATAAGACAAGTTAGTCATAAAGACATTTTTAGGTTCTTATTTCAAAGAAATGTTGATTCCAAGGAAGAAAGTATGGAAGTGCCTTTGAAACAATGCCCCTAAGCCAATACCACACATTAAGCAGTATCTCAGGGCTCAGTTGGTAGTTGACAGCAGGCTGCCATTACACATCGTATGCAGTTGGCATGGTAACTCTTTGCTAACTTCTTTTCTATGGATCTACATAATTCCCCATACAATGTAACATGGCAATTCTGGGTTACTCAAGAGAACACAGGAATTACTACATAATCTCCAAAAGCCTTTGCAGCCTTCTGTTAAATAAACTGACCTGCAGTTCTGCATGAAGTACAGTAAGCAAAATGCTTTATTTTTAAAGTTATCCCATGCACATTGTTCTCTACAATTTAGAGCTCCCTGGATTTTTTGAGCATTTCAAGAAAAGCAGTGTTTGTCAGGGAATAGGTTGTAAAGCATGTCTACTAGACACTCAACAAAAGTGATCCATAAGAAATTAGTTATATAAAGGTCATTTCAAGAGGCCTCTTTAAGCCTGAAAATATTCCGATGTAAAGAAATATTTGTTTGCAATACTTGAAATAAATGACTGATGAGTCGAAGCCAAATCATTGAAATCAGCTTCCTTCAGTTTATTTTTATGTTGAAATAAAAGTCTTTTCTGAAGCAGAAAAATCTACCTTGTAACCTCTGTATTTTGCTTGCTCATTTTAAAGTTAGTTTTATGGACAGCAAAATCTCCTTTTTAATATGTCTTCTATTATGTGACAGATGGAAGCTTTCATTTCCACTTAACACTCCAGAGAAGGAAAGGTCACTATAACCTAATTAGAATAAAAGAAAGAGAATCTTAGTCACTTCACAGACTAAAGTAAGCTTTCACCCAGTGGGCTAGTTTGAGTCTGCTAGAATGTTTTGGTGAGAAGAACTAGATCACAGGCTGTGAAAGGAAAACAATGGTGATGTCTGCTTCCCTCATTGGCTTGCTGAGATGTATAAGAACAAGAATCCAAACACAGATAAGGCACTACTTCTTCTCCTGCCTGGGAGCTCTGAGCTTCATTTCTCTCTAGCCTCTCTGTTGTTTCTCTGACTAATCCACTTTGCTTTCTAACCCCCCGACCTAACCTCCCTTCTTCTTTGGGACTGGGGTAAGGTTGAGAGGGGTAGGGGGAAGGTGAAAGGGCAGTTGGGAGCCCCTCCTGGGGACTCAGGTTTCTGGGAGGGCTGTTGTGTTTCTGTATTCCCTTTTCCCTTGTCTCTTTCTGTCTATAACTGTATGTACTGTAAATATCTGCTTGTATATTCTGCTAAGCTGTAAATACAAGCTTCATTCATATTTCCAGAGCCGATTGAGTCTTGTCTGGGTGATTTCCAAAGTGTGGGGAACACCCAAACCATCACACCCAAACTATCTCATCTTATCTACATATGCTAAATAAAATTTGTGAGTTTAGATCTCCAATTAAATTAGAATGTTTTCTATTTCTTCCTCATTCCCGTTCTGGTTTTTTCCACTCCACTTCTCATTGTTACGGTCATTCTTAACAATATTCCTATGGTTGTTCCATGCAGTCAGACTGAGGTAAGGTTGTGTTGGTGCTTTTACCATCCTATCCCATGCTGCAGATCTTTTTGTATCTTTTCAACTATCTGAAATCTGTATTTTCTGGCCTTGGTAGTGTTTAGATTTCTGATAAGTACAACACAACTTTTATAGTTTTAAACTGCTGCTATATTCCTAGGCCAAAGATGGATACTTTTATGTTTATAGAGTCTTAGACGGTTTCAAAGGTAGGTCAGTCACAATCACTTCCTCAGAAGTTCTGTATTAAATATGTTCTGCACTTTGGCCACAACAACCCCAAGCAACGCTACAGGCTGGGGACAGAGTGGCTGGAGAGCAGCCAGGAAGAAAGGGACCTGGGGGTACTGGTAGATAGTAGGCTGAAGATGAGCCAGCAGTGTG
>WAAF01010716.1:124435-136871 GCA_013400475.1 Tricholaema leucomelas
TATTCTATTTCACAACTCTAAGTTTCAAAAACTGAGTCCATGGGTTATAAGTTATCACTGAAGTGATGTTCAGTGAAAATTTGTTTGGCTATGTATGTAGATTAAATGCCATGGCTGTCCTTGTTAAGGGAACTGACCAACAGGAGAGCAGTGGTTGGAGGACTAGCTCACAATGGGCATAGGACAGCTGAAAGACGAGAGGCAGTTGTTGGAAAGGTAACAAAGACACTGAAGCAACCAGAGAGAGAGATGGGAGGACAGGACAACTGTGAGAGGAAACAGCTCCTGAATGTGTGAAGGAAACAGATCATGAAACTAGGAAGATGGGAGATCCTGAGAAGGGGGTCAGAGAGAGAGAACGGTGTGGTTTGATGTCCAAGTTCAACGAGAGGAATATAAGGGAGAGGTAGGAGACTACCTGTTCACTTGAGGGAGAGAAGAATATGAGGTTTGGATTAAAGATCAGGAGCCCAGCTTCTCCTATAGGCTGTGAAGTTGAGGTTTCTGATGTGATATGCCTGGACAGGAAAACAAATAGTTAACTTAGAATGTCTCCTACAGCTACTAACACTACGGTCTAAACCTATGCAAAACTAACTAAAGCTTGGATTTTAATTTGATTTGGAAATCTTAGCCTCAGGTGGACTAAGTTTTCACTAGCAGACAAGTGGCCCACACAGCTCCCTGGCCTGTTTTTTTGTCTCATGCTCTGTGGCTCTCATGTTTCAAGCCCTCACCAGTACCAGGCATTCCTCATGTCAGTCTTCACTACTTCTGGTCTGTCCTTCAGACTGGAGTACTAGAACCATCTCCTGTAGTACCTGAGCATCCCAGCAAATACAGCAGCCTACTGGTCCTGTTTGGAGTTACAAACCTAAATAATGCTGTTGATTATCATTTTCTGGTTTACTGTATTTTCCTTTCTTTGCCATTATGCTGTACAAGAGAGATGTGGAGGTGCTGGAGCAGATCCAGAGGAGGGCAATGAAGCTGGTGAAGGGCCTAGATGATAAAATCTCATGAGGAGCATCTGAAGGAGCTGGGGCTGTTTAGTTTGAAGAAGAGGAGGCTGAGGGGAGACCTCATTGCTGTCTAAAACTACCTGAAGGGACGTTGTGGAGAGGCCACTGCTGGTCTCTTCTCGCTGGTAATTGGAGACAGAACAAGGGGAATGGCCTCAAGCTGAGACTGGGGAGGTTTAGATTGGATATTAGGGAAAAGTTTTTCACTGAAAGAGTGGTCAGGTGCTGGAATGAGCTGCCCAGGGAGGTGGTAGAGTCACTGACCCCAGATATGTTTAAGGGTCATTTGAATTTGGTGCTTAGGGATATGGTTTAGGGTGAATCTTGTTAAGTAGGGTTATCTAGGTTGGACTTGATGATCCTGAGGGTCTTTTCAACCTGGATGTTTCTGTGTGATTCTGTGTATGTCATGTTTCCTTCCCTTATTTGTTGTGTTTGGAAGTATGTTAAGAGCCTGGAATAGAGCTAGGAGTGTAAAAGCTGACTTTCAGACATTTGAGGTTAAATGAGCATCCAGAAACAGCTGACACCAGATCCACATGCCAGGTATTAACTTCCCTGTGCTTTCTCAGAGCACTGGTCACTGTTGAAGCTCTTACAGAAAGTACAATAGATGGCAAAAAGAAAAAAAAAAAACCCAAAACACTTTCTTGTACTCATCCAGCATTATACATCAGGACACTTCTAAGACTTCTGCAACTAAACCCATTAGTTGTCACTGTAGATGGGGTTAATAGAAAAATGGTTTCAGACGAAGCAACAGATCAGGTTTGGCACAAGAAATAAAAACCAAGGCTCCATTTTCTGTATTTCAGCAGAACTGCCTTTGGTGTCAAGACACCCAGCTACAGAGCCTAAGAACAAAAGAGCTGTCTCTATACCACAGCCACTCTGTCATTTTTCCATGTTTAAGCACACAGCAGGTTGTGCCTCAGCAAGGTCTCTAATCTGCACTGAAAAGGAAGGAGCAAGACAACTGATGCTATGTTTCAGCATCGCATTTGTCTGTGTCTGGTTGTTTTGAACTCTTCCATTACTCTGAAAGCAAGATTAATGATGAGAATATTATTGATAATAATCTATGACTATTGGTGAACTGATAACATTTTCCACTTGGTGGCAGATAATGCTTTTAAAAAATAAGCACAAAGCTCAAAAAACACATTTGATGTAGTTTTTTAGCTGACAAACAGCTCCACAGTACCTGATGGGCACAGGACTCTGTTGGATGCAAGGATGAGTTGGAGAGCTTCAGGGCAAGGGCATGCACCAGGAGCTATGTGTGCAGCAGCCAGCCATGCATGGCCATACCTTCTCACACCTTTCTGGGCCCACTCAACCCAACAATCATCCTCTAGGGATGACAGGAAGATTTTGCCTTTACCGTATGGAGAGGTCCCAGGACTCCATGAAACCCCTTGCCTTTGGAAAAGGTCAGAGCATGTAGGTTTTGATCATGAGGCTGTCAGCAAAGATTTCACTTCCTGCAGTCTGTGTAACTGAAGGGATATGTTTCCACCACTCCTGCCTTCTCCCATTTACCTTGGCTGCCAACATTTTGGTGCCAAAAGAGGCAGCTTATCCCCATTCCCTCATGCGGTGCTGCACTATGGCAGAGCACTCAGCAAGCAACATGAAACATAAGGACACTGCCCCTGCTTCAGGACACCCAGCACATAAGCTGCTTGGAGCTGGAGAGAGATCTGGGAAAATATTGCCTGACCCTTGCTCCCTGTTCTCCCCAGGGCATCCACTGTTGGTCCCTGTTATGACTGGACTAACTGAACTGTTAGCCTGCCCTAAGACCATAAACCCTTTGGTTTTTTTATTCTAATATTCCATCACAATGGGAAGGTAGAGAACAAATTTTACTCTAATAGCTAACAGTGAACATCCCAGACTCATGGGAATCCCATCCATGTGAAGGTAGGACTGTTTCACCATCAGTCAGATCACTAACTAGAAACAAGGTCATTGTACCAGCTGGCATGCAGATCATAGGATCATAGGATGTTAGGGGTTGGAAGGGACCCAAGGAGATCATCCAGTCCAACCCCCCTGCCAGAGCAGGACAATGCTATCTAACACAAATCACAGAGGAACACATCCAGACAGGCCTTGAAAGTCTCCAGAGAAGGAGACTCCACGACCTCTCTGGGGAGCCTGTTCCAGTGCTCTGGGACCCTTACAGTAAAGAAGTTGCCCCTTGTGTTGAGGCAGAACCTCTTTTGCTGCAACTTACACCCATTGCTCCTTGTCCTATCACAGCCAGCAAGTGAGCAGAGCCTGTCCCCCCACTCCTGGCAGCCTTCAGATACTGGTAAACATTTCAGATACTGATAAACATCAAATCCCCTCTAAGTCTTCTTTTCTCCAGACTAAAAAGCCCCAGGTCCCTCAGCCTCTCCTCACAATCAACGCTTTCCTGTTCCCTCATCATCCTCCTAGCCCTCCGCTGGACCCTCTGCAGTTAGTCAATTAAGTTCACAAATATGAATGTATTTTGCATGAAAGCTTTAGGTAATAAAACTACAAAATATTGAGGTTTTGACTTCCTTCTCTATTCATCGTGATCCACAAAACCAGTTTTCTCATGAAAGTGAGTGGTTCTCAAACCATGGCCATTGTCATCTTGTGTGCTGTCCTGAGAATACTTCTTGAAGCAACACTGAGTCAACGGGGATAATTAATGATGCTTCTTTCTTGAGCAGATGTCAGCTGTAGAAAACAGCTCTGTCATGAACTCCTGTGGACTGCCATGTCCTTTGTGCAGCAGGACTCCTCTATGTCTAGGTAAAGCCTTCATCTCTGACATAGCTGCATACTCTTTCAACAAAGAAAAGATATTCTGAGGCCATGGTATGTGCTTCTGTAGCTGAGATTTATTTTAAACTGCATTGTACAAGAGCACATAGCAAAATATCCTCTCAGCACAAAGCCAGCCTCTCAAAGTTCTTTTCTCTCACCACTGAATGGGAAGCTGAGTGCTTCTGCCTAATTATTCTGACCTTTCCACTATCAGGAATTGTCTTGGACTATTCAAGAAACAGAGAAAGAGACTCTGTGTTGCTCGGTGGCAAGAATAGCCCTCTGACACTGGAGCATTTCTCTTCAGCATTTACTTCTTCTTGGGACCCCAGTCTGACACGGGAAGAAAAGAAAGAAACCCAACAACGACAAAATAAACCAAGCCAAACCACGTAACAGAGGACTACTTAAAGCATTCACATCAAGCTGTGCATCTGCCCTGTCTTAAGTGTGGCTCTTTGCATTGAATTTTAGTGCTAATGAATCAAATCCCAGAAATGGTATTGGCCATTGCTTAGTGATGCTGATGACACCTCCCTCTCCCTTACAAGCACCTCTGATCCAAGAACTGACAGTGAAAGGAAGATGGCTTTCTCTTCAATTACAGAGTCATAGTGACACAGACAATGTGTCCTAAATATGGTCTACTGAGAGGACCAGATGCTGGAAATGTCCTATCTCTGCCCCAGAACCAAAATTACATTGATTTCACTTTCCAGACAGCGTGCATGGTGCTGCCCTTGTGCTAAACCAACTGCACTGTGTCCCCACACAGGGAGTTTTGGGAAAGCTTTTGGTTAGAGCTATATTTTCTATCTCATTACTTTGTCTTTTGCTCATTACAACCTCCTCACAGGGCTTATTTTCCACTTCCTCTTCACTTTTCTGTGTCACTCTCCCTGCCAGTAGTGTCAGTGAAAAGGTACAAGAGTTACTCTCTAAATTTCCTTTCCTCTAATTACTTTCCCTCTCTCAAAGGAAAACTTTCAAAGGTAGTTAAAATATTAATTTGACATGAATTTTGTGATGGTTTGGGTGTTCCCTGACCCCCACACTTTAGAAATCACCCAGACTAGACTCAGCCAGCTCTGGAAATTGAATGAAGCTTATATTTACAGCTGGCACAATGTACAAGCAGATATTTACAGTATATACAGTTATAGACAGAAATAGACAAGGTAAAAGGGAATACAGAAACACAACAGCCCTCCCAGAAACCTGAGTCCCCAGGAGGGGCTCCCAACTGCCCTTCCACCTTCTCCCACCCCTCAACCTTACCCCAGACATTGCCTTATGCCCCAAGGAAGAATGGAGGGTCAGCCAGGGAGGTTAGGAAGCAAGTGGATTAATCAGAGAGATGGTAGGTGAGGTTAGAGAGAAACGCAGCTCAAAGCCCAGGCAGTGCCCGAATGCCTTACCTATGATTTTACTCTTGTTCTTATACATCTCAGCAAGCCAATGAGTGAAGTAGGCATCACCATTGTTTCCCTTTCACAGCCTGTGAACTAGTTTTCACCAAAACATTCTAGCTAGCTTCAAACTAGCACAAATTTTCACTCAAGACTTTTCCCTTCGTGCTTTTGATATGTTGTATTGGCTATGACTAGACTAGAGGTTATGTTACAGAAACATAAGTGAATAATTATAAGTGAAAAATGACTGAGATTAGAAATGTCAAATTTATAAGTAATTAGAAAAGTTTAGCTCACTTGTCTGAAATGTCAAGGTTTGGGGATTGGTTTTTTGTTTGTTGTTTTGGGGTTTTAAGGAGAGGCTGAGGGAGCTGGGGTTGTTTAGCCTGCAGAAGAGGAGGCTCAGGGGGGAATTCATTGCTGTCTACAACTACCTGAAGGGAGGCTGTAGCCAGGTGGGGGTTGGTCTCTTCTGCCAGGCAACCAGCAACAGAACAAGGGGACACAGTCTCAAGTTGTGCTGGAGGAAGTATAGGCTGGATGTTAGGAGGAAGTTGTTGCCAAAGAGAGTGATTGGCATTGGAATGGGCTGTCCAGGAAGGTGGTGGAGTCACCGTGCCTGGAGGTGTTCGAGAAAAGCCTTGATTAAGCATTTAGTGCCATGGTCTAGTTGACTGGCTAGGGCTGGGTGCTAGGTTGGACTGGATGATCTTGGAGTTATCTTCCAACCTGGTTGATTCTATGATTCTATGATTCATTGACATCCTTGTACAGCATTGGAAAATTCCCCCTTCAGACCATGTGGGCTAGTGAATACCCATGCCAGCTGCTTAAACATCTAATTTGCAGTGTGCCATCTAGATCACCTTCAGTTTTCACATCATTTTATAATCCATCAATCCGTGCACATGGCACAGTTATCATCCTTGTGTATCTGACAACTGGCTAGCATATTTTAACCTCTGTCATGGCAAACAAACATTTTCTATGCTCATCACACAGCTTTGTTTTCCATTCCTTCTCATGCCTTTGCCATTATAGAAGGACAATATTATTAATTTGTCAGAAACAGAGTTGTTTCCCTCTGACACTTTACAAGGATCCATTTATTATTATTTTTAGCTGTTTTTTTACCTGCCATGCATACTTTGTTAGAAAATACCAAGTTCACATTTTTTTTAAGGGAAAAACTGTACAGCTCAGCCTGGAAAACAAGGCTACACAAAGCAATTATGACAAAATGCTGTGTGCTGAGAGCATTACTCATGCAGGTGCTCACCACGTGATGTCCCTCACCAAAATAGCATCCGGTGCTGTCATCACCAGAATTGTCCAAAGGAACAGTCGAAGGCAAATAGCTTGCTACGTGCTCCAGATGGGGTTAAGTGACTGTCTGCCCCTTGAAGCATTTTCTGAGAAGTTTATAAGCTGTGTCCTTGAGCTGCCTGAATGTCAGTGGCTTTTCAAATGTGTTATGTGTTTACTTCCTTGCTCCCATACCGTCAGATGCTGCTGATGCAGCAATA
The DNA here is from genome assembly GCA_013400475.1 of Tricholaema leucomelas. Classification (NCBI taxonomy): domain Eukaryota; kingdom Metazoa; phylum Chordata; class Aves; order Piciformes; family Lybiidae; genus Tricholaema lacrymosa; species Tricholaema leucomelas. The sequence continues at coordinate 131,204 of WAAF01010716.1, forward strand.
CCAGGAATGTGACTCATGTTAGAAGGGAAAATGTTCACCCAGCACCTGCTCAACACATGTCACAGGAGAAAAGACCATCCCCAAAGAGACAGCAAGAGACAAAAAGATAGTGCTGATCACTAACATAGGGTGAACTGAATCTGCAGTGAATGACACAGTCCTCCAGGGCAATGTGGGGCACTGAGACAGGAAAGGGTTTGTATTCAGCAGCACAGTGGAGCACAAATGGAGATAAATGAAGTTTACTGACTTTGGTAGGGACATTAAGGAATTTGTTCAAGTATAACTGCCCAGTTTAGGACACTAGGAAAAGAAGTTAACTCTTGCTTTAGTTAAGCAGAAAAGCATGGCTCGTATTTCTGGTGGTCTTGTTGAGTTTTGGCATGAAACAGAATGAACAGTCAGTGTGAAGGCATCTACTGCTGCAGAAATTAGTGTCGGTAAGTCAAACGTAAGTGCTTCCCTCATCAACAGAAACAGAGATGTCACTGAAGTCCCTTTCCCTGAAAATCAGAATGACAGCTGGTGATTGGCATCAGAGCATTTCCTCTGTCACCTTTGTCTTCTCAGTTAAGTCTTGCTAAGTCTGCTAAAACTAACGTGAACATTTTGTAGTCTCACTTAAGTGCTTGTGAACAGGACTTGACACGGTGACTGAAACTGTCTCCTGATAAGCTTCTTGACCTAGAAGATATGAATTTGTGAAAACTGATAATTTGTCCCAAATAACATATCTGGATTAAGAAACAGGGAGTGGAGTCATCTCTGTTTCCCCTACAGTGATATCAAGGCAGTCAGTATGGCATTTTAAACCTTACTGTCTCATACTCGGATCACAGACTTTGGTCTGGGCCTGCTTGGTGAGAGTCTAGGCTATGCTCAACAAGGATCAGTTTGCCATGAGTATCTCACATGCTTCTGCTTGATGTCTGTGCAACAGAATCATAGAATTAACCAGGTTGGAAGAGACCTCCAAGATCATCCAGTCGAACCTAGCACCCAGCCCCATCCAGTCATCTAGACCATGGCACTCAACCTAGCACCCAGCCCCATCCAGTCAACTAGACCATGGCACTAAGTGCCCCATCCAGGCTTTTCTTGAACACCCCCAGGGACAGTGACTCCACCACCTCCCTGGGCAGCCCATTCCAATGCCAATCACTCTCTCTGGCAACAACTTCCTCCTAACATCCAGCCTAGACTTCCCCCAGCATAACTTGAGGCTGTGTCCCCTTGTTCTATTGCTGGTTGTCTGGGAGAAGAGATCAACCCCCACCTGGCTACAAACTCCCTTCAGGTAGTTGTAGGTAGCAATGAGGTCCCCCCTGAGCCTCCTCTTCTCCAGGCTAAACAACCTCAGCTCCCTCAGCCTCTCCTCATAGGGTTTGTGTTCCAGGCCTTTCACCAGCTTTGTTACCCTTCTCTGGACACCTTCCAGCACCTCAACATCTCTCTTGAATTGAGGAGCCCAGAACTGGACACAACAGCTGATGGTAACAGCTGATGTAAGAAGATTTTCTATAAATTAACACACATAGCCTGGATGACAGAAAATAGCAGAACAAACATTTTAAAGTGGTTACCCTCCACATGTTGCTGGAGCTACACCTACTTCTAACTTGTGGTCAAAGTGCATCTTTTAAGAAAGACAGTATCAGTTCCATCAAGTCATAAGAAAGGACAGATGCTAAAATCTGAGCAGCGCTTGAGCACAGCCCTCACTGTGTGTGTTACTCACTGTGCTGGCCAGTCCTAGCCAGCTGAGACCCACCCAGCTTTCTGCATTTTACCCAGCGTGATTCCCACCTCTTACCAAAAAACTCCTCTGGTCTGCTATGCTTTTAGCAACTTGCTGTCACCTATGACATCAAGAAAAAGACAAGCACCTGTCTAATCATGAGGGTAATCGTTGGTAGGTGGGCTTGTTCATGATCCACGGGTACCAGCAGTCCTTCCACCTCTGTCTTTGAACTCAGGACTTAGGGCACTAGAGTCTCTGATGCCGCTGTTTCTGCCACAGATCTGACTATTTTTTACCTGTCTAGTTTCTGCTACTATTCATGCTGGTTCATAAAGACCAGAGCAGTGTCTAGTTTATGAATAGTTCTACAGCATATGACAAAGCTGTAAGAAACTGCCCTGGCATCAGATCTGTCATAGTGCTTTTCTTTAAACAGACACTGACCCTTTGGCAGCAGAACCAGACAGGTGAGACACCACAATCTCCTCCATAAATTCCACCACACTGTCCTTTTCTGATGCTGTAGGACTCCAGGTGACAAAATCAGTTTGACAACAGTGGAAGCTAGGAGATCCTCATCACCAGACCTTTTGGAAGCTGGAAGAACAAATAAATGCATCAGTTTATTCTTCTCTTAAACTTTTTTTATTCCAGCCTTCATTCATGCTGTATTTCTCAAATCAGAAGGCAGTGCATCTTCCTCTCACAGCCTGGCCAGGCTGTTCCTTCCTTGACAGGGGATTCGTCCCTTCAGTCTTCTCAAGCTTTTGTTGGGCTTGAGTATTCCAAATATTATGTAGTCCTAATTATTCCGGGAAGAGACTGCAAGATCTCAAGTGCTTTTTATTCTTCTAAAAGCTGGCAAGAGATGTATAAGTTGTCTGTGCTTTTGTTTCACTTACTACATACTTTGTTTTCCTTTTCTCTCCCACTTGCCAGCACAAAGCCAAAATCTGCAAGTTTCCCTGTAAGTTACTCTGTGCCAAATTTTCCAGGAAGTAATCTGTAGTGCTGAGCCCCATAAGGAGAAGCTGTTCCCACAACAAACATCTGCACTGAGGACAACAGCAAAAGGAGAGATGATTAAAAGTGGCAAAGCTCTTGTGTTCTTTACATCTGTGGGGCTATGACTATTAGTAAGCAGCTTTCAAAGTTTCTGCCATGATTTTTAATTTCATTTATGATCACATTTGCTGCACACAGGAATTATTTAGAATAGAATAGAATCAACCAGGTTGGAAGAGACCTCCAAGATCATCCAGTCCAACCTAGCACCCAGCCCTAGCCAGTCAACCAGACCATGGCACTAAGTGCCTCATCCAGGCTTTTCTTGAACACCTCCAGGGACGGTGACTCCACCACCTCCCTGGGCAGCCCATTCCAATGCCAATCACTCTCTCTGCCAACAACTTCCTCCTAACATCCAGCCTAGACTTCCCCTGGCACAACTTGAGACTGTGTCCCCTTGTTTTTGCTACTGAATAAAGAAGCTATTTATGTTTTTTTATCTAACATTACACTGAATTGCATACATTGACACTACTTATCTATAGTGAATTTGGGATAATAGCTCTAAAAACCTTTTCTTAAGCTTTTAAAACCAAACAGCTGATTAACCTAAAAAGCATGTGTCTCTCAGGTAAGTAACATTAGTCATTGTTCACTGTAAAAAGCATAGCCACATATCTATCTTCATACTTTTTCTGTTTATTAATTATGCAAAACAATATCCATTTTTCTACCCTGCAGTTAAGGGAAATACTTCTATTTAAAAGAAAGACTCCTGAGAAAACAAATTTCATTTCAAAGGTTACTAGTAAAAAGAAGCCTTTGTTTTAATCTTAATGGAATCATTCTCCTAGGATGACACAAATATCCATAAAGAACCATGATTTCATTTTGGTTTAAAAAAAAACCAAAAACAACTTCATTTTCCCTTGATGCAAAACAAGATTAGTTAGGCTTGCTTTTTTGTCTGTATTGGGTAATGCAATAATGGGTACATTGTTTGTCTCTGGCTGTTGCATTAACGTGCAGGGAGAAGGGAAGAAGACATAAAAGATTTCCTCCATAGAGCAGCTGAGGAGCAGGAGGCAGTGTGCCTGGAGCACAGCCCTCTCCTCCTATCTGCTGCTGCCCCAGCTCTCACAGCATGGCCACTCTCCATGCCTTCAGCATCTCGTGTGCCCACCAGGCAAAACTGGATCCCAAGGCAGCGCAAATGTACCCCTACAGATTCGCTCTGCTTGCCGCGCTGCCATGCAGCCTTGGCAAGGCAGTGAGAGAGCAGAGGGACAGCTCGACCAGAGTCTTATACTCTGTAGACCTGCCCGTAGGCCTCAAGAATTAGACACAAATAAGCTGTTGTGTCCTGCACAGTCCAGTGATGCATATTGTCCTGCAGCCTGCAGCTGTTGAGGAGGTTGTCCTTCCTCCAGTCAAAAACCGCAAAGAGCTTTATTTACATCAGTGCAGCTGTGAGGTCCCCCAAATGTGGGCCAGCTGTTAAAAGCCAAAATGAGCTCTTAAATAGTGTGAACCAAACCATTCTTCTGCATCTGCCTCTTCAATCCCGTCCAATAAACTATTGACAAAATAGGATAAGACTGCAAGACACAGAGCACATGTTAATGTAACTGTAATGGTTAGTCACCGTATCCTACCATGTCTCTATAGAAAAGTTCACTCTCTCAGCTCCTGGCAAGAACCTGATGAAGATCCCTCATCTTCATGGAGGCTGAAGCATCCAAATTTCAAAATATTTGGTTGCTTCTTATGAACCTTCACATAGGGAAAATCCTCAAGAAGGATAAGACCAAGACAAGTAACTGAGTTCACTTGATTTTTTTACAAACCTTTTATGTCACTTAAAAAGGAAAATCATTGGGATGTCTTTCTTCTGATTGAGCTCTTTAAACTTGGAAATGTGCTGATCAGTCTGAGGCAAGACACTGGAAAACAGTGAAAGACACCAAAGGTGCCAAAGATATCTAAACAACATATAAAAGTGAGAGAACTAAGTAAAAAATGTCATGAAGCTGAAAAGGATCAAAGATTGCTCATACTCTGTGGCATGAAGCTGAGAATCTGGCTAGATCTAATAAAAATCTTCTCCATGGTACATATTGGCTGTGAAAATTTGTAAATGTAAGTTTAGAGGGGTTTTGTTTAAAAAAAAAAAAACCCAAACATTTACAGTCAAAAAAAAGACACCATCAAAAATCTTTTACAGCACAGAAAATGAGATTATGTGTTTATAGCAGATAGCTGCAGGAAATGCTGCTCCAGCTATAATAACTTGAATGTGTTCTCAAATTAAACTACTAAGAAAGTTAAACAAGGTTTGTGTTCCTCATGGTTCATTGTGAGCTTAGACATCTTACAGTTCTTCAGGGCAAAGCCAGTATCATCTTTCAGAAACATGGCATGTTCTAAATTTATTTGCATATACAAGAAGAGTATTTTGCAGCACGGTTTGATAAGCAGTTTTTAAATAACAAATATTACTGATAAAGAAAAAAAAGCTTGGAGAGCATGGTGTGATTTTGAAGGCAGATACTATATTACACTCAAGGAAGAATGTGTAGAAAGTCTTGTACTTCCTAAAGCACTGCTACAGGCTGGGGATAGAGTGACTGAGAGCTGCCAGGAAGAAAGGGACCTGAGGGTACTGGTAGATAGTAGGCTGAAGATGAGCCAGCAGTGTGCCCAGGTGGCCAAGAGAGCCAATGGCATCCTGGCCTGGATCAGGAACAGTGTGGCCAGTAGGAGGAGGGAGGTTATTCTTCCCCTGTACTCAACACTGGTCAGGCTACACCTTGAGCACTCTGTCCAGTTCTGAGCCCTTCAATTCAAGAGAGATGTTGAGGTGCTGGAATATGTCCAGAGAAGGAGAGGAAGCTGCTGAGAGGCCTGGAACACAAACTC
>WAAF01010718.1:0-11357 GCA_013400475.1 Tricholaema leucomelas
AAAAAAAAAACTTTTATAAATTAAATAAATGGTTTTAAATATGTTTAGAATAGACTTTGCACTTTAGTAGAGATATGATGTTCTTGCAGTGAGTTTCTGTGACTAATCCACTGGAAAGATTTACTGTTGGGGAACTCAAGGTTTGCTTTTCAAAGGAAATATTGGTAAGGATTATTATTCCCTTGTCTCTAGCAGTTCTCATAATCCCCTTACGCTCAGAGTAGGATTTACAAATACAAAGTAAATGTCAAAACTAGAATGCTTTGAGGCCCTGTGTTTGCAGAACTAAAAATGAAGCTTGAATGATTAGAATCTTATTTTGTGTTGATTATTAGGCACTTACACATTTTTTCCCCATCTAGGCAACATGACTAAGAGATGAATCAAACACAGACCACTAACAAGTGACAGCAACAAAAATCTACATCAAGGAGACCTTAGCAGCTTGCTTACAAGACAGGTCTTGAAGGAGAAACTTAATTGTAAGAATGTGTTGGTTGGTGCATAAAACAACAACCCTTGTGTACTTGATTGTATGTTTATACATGAATGCTTGAGCTAAGAAAATAACAAAAAAATGAGATCTGTTTCTCATCCTGCTGAGATCAATGGTGACCCTCACATCTGGGCCTCTTAGGCTCTCTAAGGATTTGCTTATGTGTCTCAGAGGAGGCCACAGAGATGTTCAGAGGGCTGAAGCACCTCTCCTACAAGGACAGGCTGGGAGAGTGGGGACTTTTCAGCCTGGAGAAGAGAAGGCTTCAAGGAGACCTTGTAGTGGCCTTCCAGTATCTGAAGGGGACCTACAGGAAGGCTGAGGAGGGACTATTGACATTACAATGAGGAGTAATCGGTTTAAACTGGCAGAGGGGATATTTAAACTGGATGTTAGGGAGAAGTTCTTTACAATGAGGGTGATAAAACACTGGCACAGGCTGCCCAGGAAGATAGTGGACCAAAGATCACATTCTGTGATTTTGTGATCCACAACTTCCCTGGAGGTCTTCAAGGCCAGGTTAGATGAGGTCTTGAGTGACCTGTTCTAGTGGGATTCCCTGCCTATGGTAGGGGATTGGAACTGGATGATCCTTGAGGTCCCTTCCAACCTAAACCATTCTATGATTCTATGACAGGGCAGCAAAATGGGTGGAAGTAGAAGTGAGAGCAGAGGTCAAGGCTTGTGTGTTTCATGTGAAGCATGTGTTTACCTGCTTTCCTGGATGGCAGTTTGGCAGCAAAAGCAAAGCTGGCTAGATGGCCATATGCAAAGGTTAGTCAGAGCTGGGGAGCTCAGACGTGTGGGATTGCCTGACAAGCGTCTATGAAATGACAATTTGACAGTGAAAATGTAAACCCATGATATTAAAATTCCCTCCCCCCCATATTAACTATTTCAGGGATAAATGTGGACAAGTTTTCACAGGATTTATATGCACAAAAATGTAGATGAAATCTTTCATAGAAGCATAGAATCATAAAATGGTTAAGGTTCAAAGGGACCTCAAAGATCATCCAGTTCCAACCCCCCCACTGTAGGCAGGGCCACCTCTCACTAGAACAGGTCACTCAAGACCTCATCCAACCTGGCCTTGAACACCTCCAGGGAGGGAGCAGCCACAACTTCCCTGGGCAATTTGTGCCAATGTTTCACTGTAAAGAACTTCTTCCTAACATCCAGTTTAAATCTCCCCTCTGCCAGTTTAAAACCATTACTCCTCATCCTGTCATTACCAGATGTGCTAGTTTGAGCCTAGCTAGAATGTTTTGGTGAGAAGGACTAGCTCATAGGCTGTGAAATGAAAACAATGGTGATGTCTACTTCCCTCATAGCCTTGCTGAGATGTGTAAAAAAGGAAAAGCAAAGCATAAAGTCACTTCACTTTGCTCTTGGCACTTCACTCGCTTGGCTCTTGCTGGGGCTGCTGGCTGAACTCCATCTTACTCTCTAACCTCACCCTCCATTTTCTTTGGCTGATTCACCTTGTTTCTTAACCCCCTCGCTGAACCTCCATTCTTCCTTGGGACTGGGGTAAGGTTGAGAGGGGTAGGGGGAAGGTGAGGGGTGGTTGAGAGGGGGCTCCCCAACCTGGGGACTCAGGNGTCTGGGTGATTTCTAAAGTGGTGGGGGGCGGGCAACACCTAAACCACCACACACCACACCAGACCTTGTCAATAGTCCCTCTCCAGCCTTCTGGTAGGCCCCATTCAGATATGGAAGACTACTACAAGGTCTCATTATAAATGAGTATCATATCTGATACTAATTTATACCATATTTCCAAAAGGTGCTTTGCCACTATGTGTGGAAGGATTTCTTGCTAACACAGGACATTAATTGATAAGATGAGCAACCCTCTGCTGCAGAGTGTCCTTGAATCCATCTCAGAAGCAGGAAACCAGGCAGTGGATGACACCCCCCACATGCAGCTGCAGGGGGGCAGGTTCTGCCAGCTGCAGAGGGCTGACTCTACAGGTTGTTTTTGTAATGTTAACCTATATGTACCTCACGCATGACCCTGTACCAATCTGTACTTACCACATGTACCAATCTTGAACTAAGTTAGCTGTGCATTCCTCTTCCAAGTAAGCACAAACCTCACTGAAACACGGAAATAAACAGAGAACGATTATCTAACCATACTGGTGGCCCAAAAGGCGTTCATTCCAGGGTGTAACATTGGCAACTATGGCATGATGTTAATAGGCAAATGAGCTTTCATATCTGATTTCTTTTAGTCCCTCTAGACATTAAGAGAGTACTTGGAAAAAAATAAAAAGTAAAATCCTAAGTTTTCTGATAAGGACAGTAACTATTCTATCATGTTCAATTTTCTTAAACACAAACAAAGCCTGTCAGAGGTGGTTCAAGAGGATACGCTGGAACAGCATATGTTGTTTTAACCCACAGAAAATATCTGAGCTTTACTTTTTCCCTTACAATTTCTCACACAAATGGAATACATTAGACAGAGTGTGAGAAAAAGCTTGCTTGTGCTATTTCTGTCCTTTCCTGTGACTCTGGATCATTCCTTGTGACATTGCCTTTTGAATTCTGAATTATAATGGATTGCCTGGACTCAATCCAAGACTTCTTTTGATTTTAGTTTGTTTTTATGGAAGTAGTCTTGGAGGCCTTTCATATAAAATTAAGACTTCACTTAAAGTTAAATCCCATGATAGAGCTGAATAAAATATTCAAACTAAACCATATGTTGTTTAGACCATCAGTAATTTATGTAAGATGTACTATGTCTGTGAACATTGTGTACTCTAATGGAGAGAATGAAAGGACATTTTCATTTAGAAAGAAACAATCACTTTCTTTTTAACAGGACACATATTTTCTGATCTGTCCAAACCCCACTGAATTAAGTTTGTCCATCAGAATTTTATTTTTGTCATAAAAAGGTAAGTCAATTCAGCTTCTAAACCATTTTAGTCTTCTGGTTTCAGAGTGCTGTCTGTACTAGGCCAGGTGATGTGGGGCTGCATTTTCCCCCACAAATCTCAGTCTGCTGTGCTTACCAAGGAGAGGGTTTAGGGCCCTGATCAATCTGAAAGCCCTGAAGCACTCAGTTTGCACAAGGACTAGAGCTGGCAACAAGGAAGAAAGGATGCTGTGAAAGGAGATAGGTGAAGAGTAGGACTATCCTCTCATGAGACCCCACCTGGAGTACTGTGTACAGTTCTGCATCCCCCAACACAAAGAAGGACATGGAACTGTTGGAGAAAGTCCAGAGGAGTCCACAAAGATGTGCAGAGGGCTGCAGCAGCTCTGCTATGAGGATCAAATTTAAGTAGCCCCACTTGCAAGTGCCAATATAAGGATGTGATGGTTTGGGAGTTATCCATTTCCCCACACTTAAGAAAATCACCCATACTAGACTCTGATGTCTGGAAATTAAAGAATGAAGCTATGTTTACAGTTTAGCACAATATACAAGCATATATACACAAATATATACAGTTATATACAAATTAAAAGTAACACAAAAACACAATACCCCTCCCAGAAACAAAGTCTCCAGGAGGGCTCCCAACCCAAACCCCCTTTCATCTCTCTCTTTCTCTCCTTTCAGAAATAACCAGATCAACCCACATATATCTCACATGATAAATCTGGAGATATGAGGTGAGATGTCAAAAAAAGAGATGACAAGGTTAGAGGAAAAAGGGGTTAGGTGGATTACAGAGTTAAAGGCAGAGTCAGTCAGAGACCTGACTGCCAGAAAGAAGGCACAGCCTGAAGTGAGAGCTGAGCAGTGTGTGTGTGAAATGCCCATCTTATCTATATTTTGACTAGTTGTGTTTCTCAGCAGAAGAATGGTGATATAGGGAACTTGTTGGTTTTGTTTTTCTTTCTTCTCACAGCTACAGATTTCATTTCTCTCAGTAAAAATTAGCCTCAAACGAGCGCATACTGGAAGGCCACAATAAGGTCACCTTGGAGCCTCCTCTTCTCCAGACTGAATAGCCCCAACTCTTTCAATCTGTCCTCATAGGAGAGGTGCTCTAGCCCTCCAATCATCCTCGTGGCCCTTTTCTGGACATGCTTCAGCGTGTCCGCATCTCTTGTAATAGGGGCTCCAGAACGGGATGCAGTACTCCAGGCCTTGAGTGACCTGTTCTAGTGAGAGGTGTCCCTGCCTATGGCAGGAGGTTGGAGTTGGATGATCTTTGAGGTCCCATCCAACCTAAACCATTCTATGATTCCATGGCATCCTCAATTGGCATCCAAATTACCATGGTGTTGCAGCCCCAGATATGGAAAAAAAACCCTCCTAAGGTCAAAAAGCCTTCCTATATAAATAATTTTCAGTGATGCATTAAGCACTTCACAGGAGAAAGTGAATTTAAGAGCAATGTGGTTTGGTGATCAAAAGTCAAGCTCAGTCTTGTGGATAACGGCATAGAAGTGAAAGCAAACCTGAGCAACAGGTTGTGACTGTTTAAATCTGTGCTATGCCAGTAGTTCTTACTGCTTCCTTTCCAAATGATGTTTGAAATTTGACAAGGAGCAGTGATGGACAACGGCATACTAGAAGCACTGACTTCAAACTGCTGCACTGGCCAAACACAACACCTTTTAAGCACTTAAAATAAACATTCATGTGCCAGTGTTTGTGGGTGGAATATAGTAACAGTCAGAAATCAGAATATCTAGGGCAAGAATAGAAGGGGAAAATGGTCAGCAGAGATTTTTAAAGAAGCATTTTAGAACTGCTGGGGGAGAGTTTTTCACAAAGGCAGTGGTCAAACACAGGAATGAGCTGCCGAGGGAGGTGGTGAAGTCACACACCCTGGATGTGTTTAAGGGTCTTTTGGATGCGGTGCTTAGGGATATGGTTTAAGGTGATCTTGTAGAGTAGGGTTATAGGTTGGACTTGGTGATCCTGAGGGCCTTTTCCCACCTGGACGTTTCTGTGATTCTGTGAATGGCATTGTGAAAACTAGCTTGTGTAGTGAAGAAGTTGTAGTAAGGAGAAACTCTGCTAAAACAACCAGCAGCCTCCTCTGCCTCTGCAGATGAAACACCCTCCTGTGGTAAGAGGGCTGAGATGAAGTTTTCTTTATACTTTGACACTTTTGTGTATCTGGGCTTCTTCTAATCTCTGTCTAACTATACTACTTCTACATGCCACTATCTCTCCTTGAGTGAATAACTTGATTTGAATTAATGGCCTTGAACAACTATGAATATATACAACTTAAAGACTATGTATATTTATGACTTAAAGACTATGAATATATATGACTTAAAGGCTTGGTGTACTTTGTCCTTGTTATGGTGACATTTCTTACCTTGTTTCTAAAATGTGAAATGTCCTTGCAGTCTGGAAACTGTTAGGCTCCGCTTCAGACCTCCCAACCCATGGTAGTGCAATGGAAGCAGGACAAAGTAAGAGAAGTGACTTAGTGGGGAGAAGCCAGATTGTCACAGTGTTTGAAGCCTCTGAAGTGGCATGCAAGATTTTTTGCAAATCCTATTAAGCATAGTTTATTTGGTCCATAGCTTGTCTGTGTCAGAGTTTTTCATCTTTAAAATGGGTGTCACTATATCTGCTCTCTGGTGGACAGAGATAGCCAGCTCATGTGGAACTCAGGCCATCTAACTATAAAAGAGTGGAGTTGATACTTTAACCTAAGTTGTTGATGCACTGCTGCCTCCACAGGTAAAGTGATTTTAGTGGATTATGCTCATTTTAGCAGGTTAGAATTTTGTCCATCAATGGACAATGAGAACAGGTTGTTTAAAGCAAACATATATTGTGATTGGCAATTTATTAGGATTTATACTGCAAAGAAGAACAGAACTCTGACACAATCCACCGTGAAATTAAATAGCAGCTTACCCCAACAGCAAGCAGAAATCAGTCTTCCGCCAGAAACTGGAACTCTTCTTCCACACACAGCTGTAATACCTATCTCCTACCACACTGTACAAATACAGACACCTTACTATGTGCCCTGGCAGTTATTAGACTTGGGCTATTTCAGATTAGGAGGGAACTTGTTCCAGGCAGAATATAACCATGGAAAATAGCCTATTACAAGATATCTCTGTCTTCACAGTTTCACTGAATGTGGTTCATAACTTTTTGATTATCCTGTTAGAGGTTAAAAAAAAATTACCTTCTTAATAGTCCCATATGTGGAGGTAGTTTTTTTTATATATATATATACACACATATATATAAAGTTGATATCTTCCATTGAGCTAGAAGATAAAATCCAACAGTAATCTTTATTAATATGTCTAAGCAAAGCTATGATATGTGTATAAATGTTGGGTTTCTCAGTTTTTAGTATACTTGAGTGCCTCAGAGACAAGTGGGAAATGAAGACCAGAAATAAGTTTGTAAATAGACTTTGGAAGTGCCAGACTAGCCAGTCTGTGTTCCCAGTGCCAGGTTCTTTCCCCAAACCTTAGCCAACCTGAATGGGAGCAGGAAGCACACTTTCATCCCACTCACTAGCCCAGTCTAAGTTTAAGTTGCTTGTAAACTACCGTCTGGTGAATCTGGACTTACAGCTTCAAGGAATACTTCATAAAAATCAGGCTATTATTTTGTCATCATAGAGAGACATGTCCCAGACTTGTGTTTACACTCAGGCTGCTTTCTGTTTCTTAGAGTACACTGCCATGCCTTCTCTAAGCCTTCCTGTTTTAGTAAATACCTATAATGGGTATCTCATGTGAAAACACAAGTATGTTTATTATAGAATTGATTCCTTTTGTGCAGTAGAAAATTCTGAGGTGAGACTAGACATGACTGGATCGTTGTTTCGATTCCTTAGAGACAGCTCATACTATCTTGTGACGGTCTTTTTTTCTTCCTTTGTGTGACAGAACTTACATGAACTATAATTATTTATATGCACCTACACATACAAAGAAGTAGTGTGGAAATGTAAGGCAGATAATATTAAGTGAAGGCAGAAAATGAGATCTTTATCTCATTTGGAAGGGGACTACTTGGCACTTATCAATTTCATCCTAAAGAAACTTCAGCAGCTAATATGTTATTTCCTGGGAAGCTGATCTATTAACTATATTTTAAATGTTTATGAGGACAGAGCCACAAGCTGAGAAGTGGACCATTTGCAAAAAGACTTCATAATAAAATCTGTTTAAATTAGGCTGAAACCTGTAGTAGGATCCCCACTCTGAGTATGTGTAATGATGCATGAAAAGCATTAGGCTGAACCGGGCACGATATCAGCAAGTAATTGCATTAGAGGAAAACAGGTTTGGAAATCTTAGTTCTGGGTGGCAAACAAAGTGATGGATTTGTTACACTGAAGCCTGCACAGTTGTAGTTCAGTGTCTTTGACTAAAAGTTATTTCAGAACATATATAATGGCAGTGCTGCTGCTGTCAGGTTTAGTATAGCTTTAGTCCCACTTGAGGTGACACGAATATTGTGTAGTACTGGCAGTTTGCGAGGTGATTTATATATGGAAGACAAGTGCTCTGGTTAAGTACTTAAAATGCAGTCTCCAGGGCTTTTAAAACATTTGGGGAGCTCAGGAGAGATTCCTATCCATACGTGTGTGTCATCACAATACTAAGAGAGCCGTTAGGGTTGGCTTAGAGTGGAGAATGGAACAGACATGTGTGAAGTTAAGCTCAAAACCACTTAGAAAAGATGCCTGCATCGCCTTAAAGTCACCGAGTCCTTTGTTCATCCCTCTATTCTTTTCATTTCTGAACACTTTCTTTCTACTTGTGCTTTGAAAGAGAACCTCCTCAATTGTTAACAGGATAGTGTACAACGTTAAAAATCTCTTTAATGGAAAAAAATAATCCATCCTTGTTCACAGCACAAGGTGACAACATTTGTGTCTGGAGGAATGGCAAAGTTTTCATGGGTTGTACTGGTTAAATGTGTATGTGCTTGAGCTAATCTAGCTGCAATGAACCTCAATATTTACTACCATTTATGGTTGTAATTCAAAAGCAGCCTAGCTTTGTTCTCGGTTATGGTATGTTCAGTTAAAGTTTCAGACTTGGAAAGAGAAACAAGGTAGAAGACTTCTTAATCTGCGTAAGGCAAAGCTACCTTAGATACTATTGCAGAATAGTTTGAGCTAGAAATAGCAGTACTCTTTGGCTATTGACTGTGTTTCTGGTAGATGTGTGTTGCTGGATAAAGCCTTTATGTCAAGGATGTGGACTATCCATATGAGTCACAAATACATAACTAGTCCCAAAGTCTATTCTCATAAATCAAGAAGAGCTTGAACATAGAGGAAAATCTGTTCCAAGTTTCTGGTGAGTAACTGAAGGAAGTTAGTCCAGCATATTAGCAAGATCCAATCTCTGCTCTCCTCCACTATTTGCACACATTAAAGGTATTTACTACTGTGCCTTTGATTACAGTTCTGGAGAGCTTTCTTTTACTGTTTTGATTTACCTGAATAACTACTGAGCTGTGCAGCAGATGCTCCAAAGGGACAAAGTTCCCTATCTATTTATTAAGAGCTGAACAAAAGCCTAAACATCTCTTTCTGTTATATGTAAACCTGATTTTGCTGTGCAAGCCTATCTATAAATCCATCCAAGGAACATGAAGCTACATTTCAGATATAAAAAATGTCCAAGATTTTTTTTCCCTTTAGTTTGATTATAGGAAAATTAAGGCAAATTACTCAGTTAACATTAGTCTGGAAAAGGATTTCATTAATTCTGTAGGTAGGAGAAACAGATAAGTAAAAAAATGTCTAGAACAAATTCAGGTGAGTGAATTCAGTGATCTTAGGAGCCAACTACAGCCCAGAGAGGAGAATATTCCTGGGCCACACAAGGTCAAAAGACAGTGGGTTTCCAAACATGCTTGATTCACAGAGGCGATAGCCCTCTTGAGCACTGACCCACACTCAAAGCAGTTTCTTTTCACACACAACTTCCCTGAAGCCATGCAGTACATATGCTCTACTGATTCTTTTTTGTCCCTTTTCTCTATACTTGGAAATTGTCTCTCCACCTCTACTTATCAATTAACATTCTGGCTTCCAGGAGTGTTGGAGCCTGGCACTGGAAGTTGAGGGTGGTAGAGACAATGCCTGAGTTAGGTGTGAGCAGATCAATGGTATGCTTAGCCTAGTGGCTGAACTGAAGGATGAAGTGGAAAGGCTAAGGGCTATAAAGGTGTGTGAAAGGGAGTTGAACTTATGGCACCAGGCTCTGCAGACCCCCTTAACAGAAGGAGGTGACCCAAGAAACAAGGGAGAATGGACACAGGTGTCTGTCAGAAGGGGCAAGGGAAAACCCTTCCACCCCCCCTCACCTCCTCAACAGATATAGGGCACTAGAGGTTGAGGGTGAAGTGGTTTTGGAGGCAGAAACATCACCGTCTGGAGGGTTGACTAAAGTAAATCAGTTGCCCCCACACATCAGAACTTGTAACCAAAAGAAAAAGAGGAGGGTGACTGTTATTGGTGATTCCCTTCTGAAGGGAACAGAAGGCCCCATATGCTGGCCAGACCCCTCCTACGGGGAAGTCTGCTGCCTCCCTGGGGCCTAAGTCAGAGATGTTACCAGAAGGCTGCCTACTGTAGTGCTCTGATTACTATCCCCTGTTAGGTATATAGTCGGGAAATGATGACGTTGATAACAAAGGTCTAAAAGCAATCAAAAGGTGTGGGAAGCAGGAGCCAGCGGAAGTGAGATCGGGGTACTGACAAGTAGACTCAGTTAGCTGCTGAGTACAGTAGGCTTTATTAAGGAAGTACAACGGCTTATATGCTATTTGGAAGAGGTGTGCATGGCTAGTTGAGGTTGGCACAAGTGGAAGGCACAGATTGGCCCAGAGTTATGTGTAAGGTACCAACAGGTCACTCTGTATCAAAACAATCCCCGGTGTCCACCCCTGCAGGCTGGCAAGCTCAGCCCCCTGCAGCTGTGTGTAGGATGCTCATTGTTTACAGCTTGGTTTTCTGAGCCCAATACAGCCCAAGGACACTTCTCAGCACAAGCTCGGATGTTTGCCAGCTCATGCCCTGATAGGGAGAGAATTCTCCCACAAGAAGGGACTTCAAGGCACTGGAAAAAGTAGTTGAGGGATCGGGGACGCAGGTAGTCTTTTCATCTATACCCTTAGTCACAGGCTGGAATGCTGAGAGGAATACGAAATCATAACTAATTAACAAGTGGCTCAGAGGCTGGTGCTACCAACAACATTTTGGATTCTTTGATCTTGGGGAGCTTTATATGGCCCCAGGTCTGCTAGCAACAGATAGGGCACAACTGACAAAGAGAGGGAGAAAGATCCTGGCATATGAGTGGTCAGAGCTTGTTAAAGGGGCTTTAAACTAGACTGTAAGGGGCAAAGCTGGCAGCGCAAGGCTTGAGGAGATTCACTCTGAAATGGGTCAAGAACTGTCTGGAAGGCTGAGCCCAGAGAGTGGTGGCGAATGGTGCCACATCCAGTTGGCAGCCAGTCACTAGTGGTGTCCCCCAAGGATCAGTGCTGGGCCCAGTCCTGTTCAATAGCTTTACTGATGATCTGGACCAGGAGATTGAGTCCATCATCAGTGAGCTTACAGATGACACCAAGCTAGGAGCAGGTGTGGAAGTGTTGGAGGGTAGGAGAGCCCAGCAGAGGGACCTTGACAGGCTGCCTGGGTGGAGAGAGGCCAATGGGATGAGATTTAACAAGGCCAAGTAAAGGATTCTACACTTTGGCCACAACAACTCCAAGCAGCACTAGAGACAGGGGACAGAGTGGCTGGACAGCAGACAGGTAGAAAGGGACCTGCCAGTACTGGTAGATAGTAGACTGAACACAACAGCAGCGTGTCCAGGTGGCCAAGAGAACAGATGGCATCTGTGATGGTTTGGGTGTTCCCTGCCC